>JAODUO010001525.1:0-82500 GCA_025642075.2 Ridgeia piscesae
ACCTGTATGTGTTTGGCGAAAGACGTCACACGGGGCTAGCGTCGAAGGAACAAATCGGGCCGAAAGTTGTTTTTACGAGAGACAGACGAAGCGTTGACTGCGAGGTGCAGAGATCGATTATGTCACACATACGCACCCACATACACCGTACACGCACGCACGAACACGAACGCATACACACATGCACACATGTACACATACACACAAGTCCAAACGGTGTTATGCTAAATACTCACGTCAACATATTCATGCGTGTGCACGTACACACGCACGCATGCACGCACGCACGCGCGCAGAAAGTCACGCGCGCCACACAAACACACGCCTGCACGCCCGCACGCGCGCACACTCATGGACACAAGCTCTCACACGCACTCCTGCGCGAGCACAAACACACACATACCCACCCACCCCACCCAGCCACCCAACCACCCACCCACACACACACACACTCTCTCTCTCTCTCTCTCTCACACACACACACACACACACACACACACACACACACACACACACACACACACACACACACACACACACACACACACACACACACACACACACACACACACACACACACACACACACACATACACACACTCTCTCACTCATTCACTCACTCACTCAATTACTCACTCACTCACTCACACACACGTACGCACGCACGCACGCACGCACGCACGCACGCACACACACACACACACACACAAACACATACACACAATCACACACACACACACACGCACGCACGCACACACACATACACACACACAAACACACACACACACACAAACACACACATACACACACGCACGCACGCACGCACGCACGCACGCACACACACACACGCCACACACACACACACACACACACACACACACACACACACACACACACACACACACACAGACGCAGCAAGAGCAAGATACGACGCAGTACCATGGCATAACTGATGGCCGGTGCGTTGGTTTCTGTGAGGGAGCTGTTTTCTCTAGGCACGTGATTGCGTCATTCTGTTCGGCAGCGAAGACAGAAGGATGGTGAAGCTGCCGTAGTGAGCGTGAACACTTTCAACCCGGGACCGGAAGACCTACACGGGATGACTAATATGCTCGATTACTGCAGGGTTCAGCAGAAGTAGCTAGGAGGCCCACTACATTCCACTGGCAGACGCCAAAAAACACACCTGTCGAACCGAGAGGAGACTCTTCCGATCTCGGTCATTTGGAAATACCTGTAATCCAACGTCTGCAATTACACAATTCACCACGAGTACGATGTATTGGATTTTGTCCAAAGCAGGACCGTCCACGCAGGCCTTTTATCAAGATTTAACAAGAACGTTTGCCATGAACGCAATATACACCAGATGGCCCGTGAACAAGTAGGCCGTACGCGTAGTGAGAACACAAACACGTTTAGTCAAGTGATACGTTTTCTGTATCTAATCTATTATATCGCTAATATTATGATAATTGTTCAGTATTTATACTATTGTCCTTTCTTTTGGAGAACACTAGTTGATTTTGTAAAAAAAAATATATTGTAATCGCCTCTTACTACGTAGAAAACACCTCGTGTGGTAGGAATAATTGAGCTAATGTATTTCAGCAGATTAGTGTTATAACGTAGATATTCACAATAATGTATGTTACAACATAAACATTACACAAGCATGCGGATTTGTGTTGACCCTAATATCGTTGCTGTGCTGTGTGTATTTATATTACATATTTGTGAACACAGCCTTTGCGTTATGCCGTATCAATCATGTGAACGTAAAACAAACTAATTGAATTTATTTTACTTGGTACATTGACTTTGTCAATAAGTTTCAGCTACATCCAATTATAATTACATAAGTCCCTTTGTATTTCCCTAAAGATGCAGCACATTTATTTTTTTAATAACAAATATAGTATGATATCGGTTTATATAGAACGTCGCTGTAACTTGAGTAGAAGGTAATTACAGTTTGCGCAGTTCGCGGGAGGTGGACAGGAACATTTACCTTCGAGGTAATTACCACAATAAGAGCTTACACGCACAGTTTGCCCAGGAGAGTTTGTCTTGCCGGCTTATGTCCAGTGGGTTCCCTGGAGTACAATGATCTCCACATTTGCCCGTCTCGCATTGCCATCTTCACCTCCTACCGGTCAAAATCCGCTTCTCCCCGATGCCAATGTTAACCACAATGACAGACACAGCAAACATGCCCCAGACAATGACTGACCACGGAAGACTGCCTTATTGGAAATGGTGTTACGTAAGAATGAATACCTACATTTCCTTCGTTTCTAGTGCGAGAACGATTATTTGTGATTATTTAAATAACTATACCAATGTCTTAATAGATATTGTTTGATGATGTCTTAATCTAATCGTTTCTGTTGTTATTGAACCACGTCCTTTAAGACGTATTTTAAACAAGGTATCGACACGTAAGTGTGTGTTTTTTTGTTTCATTCCACGATTTGGGAGTTGGTGCTACAACACTGGAAGATCCAACCATTACACCGGGCGTCACGTGACAGTAGCTAGCCCATTACAATCGTCGGCGAGTAACACAACAATCTCTGCAACCGCCCTGCACTCTCTTGACGACGCAATCTCTCAACATAAAAACGTGCACCCCTTTCACACAATTTCTACTCTTTCTTTGCCCCATCACCGTCATATTAAGTAGTGTTATTTAAAGATGAGATTGTACTCATTTGCTAGTTTCAAAGCTAATGTAATGTATTAATTGTGATGTTTTTGTTATTGAGATTTGTGACTTTATTACCAGGGTGTTGCTGGATTATACACATGTGTTTATTTTTTATCCTAATGAAACGTAAAATTTTAATTGTGATGTAATTAATGGGGTGGCTGCCACGAGAGCGACTAAAATGGTCTTAGTGACAGTCTCCTCGACCCCTGGTTATCTTACCTACATGTAAATGTTTTACTTATAATTACATTTATGTTATTTTCAACATAATTACGTGTCATGTTACTGCACTAATGAAATATTATTTTATAATTTGAATTGTAGGTAATTTTGTTTGAACATTGCTTTTGTATTGCTATATGTACTGGGTCGATAAACATTTCCGATTCCGATCCGATTCCGATTCTTATTCATCCAACAAAAATGAACTACAATATTGATTACCTCCTTCCAGCTGCAAAGGTCCCATCTCAAAAAGACACAATCTCCTTAAAAAGGCGATCATTAAAATATAAGACGATTCAAGCAATTGGCTCACTATCGACCTTATGATATCATCTCTGAGGCTAAGCCGCGGCAGATAGACGTAATGTTCCACCGGTCAGTGGTCAGTGATACGGCACAGTGGTCAATGATACGACAGACGGCGCGATACGAATCAACGTTCTAGACAACCGAATCTGATGTAATCATATAGAGTGCGACAGTCTAGCAGACAAGCTCATATGCTGCATTTTATTCGCCAGTTTGACGGGACGCGACCTACTTCCCTAGTCTCTGCATGCAAAATACAAGCTGCTGTAAATAATAGGGAGAACGTTCATCAATGAGACGGTGAACAGACCAGTTTATGATTTACGGACATGTGAGTGATGTACACTGAGCTTGAATGTTGATAGACATAGGCGTTATAGGAGTGTTACAATTACTGTCACTATACACTACACAAATTACTGTTACTACATGCTGGCGACAGTTTTGCAGTTTTCTTCGAATCCGCATAAAAATACCTGTGCGCGTGTGTGCGCGTGTATATGTGCGTGTATGCATCTGTGTGTGCGTACGTATGCGTGTGTGCATGCATGGGTGTGTGCATATGTGCCTGGTGAGTTTGCATGAACGGGAGTGCGTGTGCGCGCGCGTCGTTGTGCATTCGTCAGTTTGTGTGTGCGCACGTGCTTTCTTGTTTGAATGCGCATACACATGTATGCGTGAGTGCGTGTTAGTGTGCGCGTTTGAATGTGTGCGTGCGCTACACATCAATTATTGGTATTAAGTTGTTGTGACAGTTGCGAACAGAAGCAATAAACCATCAACCGACCAGCTCAGTTACTGTCCGTAGCACGGAGACGTAGTCGTAATAACGGCGACGTAAATATTACGTGACGCGACCGGACCTAGCCGTCTACGACCAGCTGTAGCACTCGACTAGTGAACGCAGTCGTTTGTCTTACACACATGTCACGTATTTCAGAATTGTTTGACGGTTAGTTCGACGACGTGATCGCATTTATTGTGTGATCGTGCCATATAATATCGAACATTGTATGTTTCAGTACTGCATGACGCGTTCCTAATGAACTGCAATTTATAAATAAGATGCGACCGTAATTTTTAATGAATGTTACGTTTACAAAATATCTGGTCGAAATGTTCAACATAAACATATAACAAACGATTACACGTGATAAAGACACACCAATCAAAGCATGATTTCCATCATTGCCTGGAAACAAACCACAATTAAGGTAACCATCGAAACTGGATAAGAGTGACCTGATTAGCGAGGTGAATTAATTGCGGGGTGGCCGCATTATCGAGGTGACAGTCAAGAGATACAAATGCGTCGACGAGACATAAAGGGCTGGGTGCACGCAATCCTAAACCCACGCTTCAAAACAGGTATCGATGTTTTGTCCCGAGCGCTAATTTTATCCGAACAAGACACATCGCCTGTCTGCCAACGTCAGTTCGACCGAGGCTGACTTCCGGCTCCCGTCACGAGGGCAGACCTTTCCTCCCCGGGTGTTTCCCCCGTCAGTGGGCGGACATGCACGACAACGGAACGATCGCTAAATGCATCCGTGCAACCGGGGCTGTTTGCCATGCAAACCTAGCCCTGGCGGACCCACTAGGCGAATTGTGGAGGTGCAAATACCCGCCTACAATTTGAAGACGAAAACATCAATGGCGCGAGCGGCTGAACGGTTGTGTGTGTTCGAAGAGTGTCGAGTAGTGTGTGGGTGAAGTTACTTAAAATTAGCATCACATGACTGGAGGTAAACAATCTCATTGTGGGCGATTTCATTGGCTAAGTTTAATTTCGGAGTTTTGCAAATGGATCAGCCAGGAATACTGCTGCCTGGTGAAGATGTAATCAGCAGCAGCGACCCCTGGCGTTCAAGGATGTGTACACGTTCTCGTCAGTTCATCCACGATCAACGAGTGGCATGTGGAGGTTAGAGAGGGGGGGATTAGCCATTTGGGGAATTGTTCTGAAATTGTTCCTGTACTTAACCTATTGCATACAGCGTTACGTTTTAGCTTGTGTTGGGGCACAAGTGTGCTGTGTACTTCACCATAATGATTGTCGACATTTATTTACAAATGTACATAGTCATTCCCAGACACGCCCTTCTCATAAAATAATACTTCAAAATAATGTTCCAAATTAACCAAAAGATAACCAAACGATCATAATAATAATAATAATCCTGAAAATCGTTGAATAGATTGAAGATTCGGTGTGTTGGCTATTAACTAAGGTTCTTGTCTTACACCATTACAATAGTTAATTACAACCACGGCGGTTCTGCAATGTGATGGCGACTATAATTAGCGACAGTGTCTAGACATGGCCTCATACCTTATTTTCTCATCCAGGTTCCGATGACGTCAGTGTACTAAACATTGAGCTCGGTTTTTTTCAGCCACTCATATTAATAAACATCATGCATCTATTTGTATCAGCATTGCATGACACAATAAGAAGTAATTGTTCATAGATATTAATCATATATCTGTACTTGCTGTTTAAAAAACTTAATGCGAAAATTAATACATTTTAGTGGTACCCAGACGCGATGGTAGTGATGTATCATTCATTCTAGGCCCAAAAACAGGAAGTATTTTCTTTTCAGTTAGATTTCGCAACGCATATATTGGTATCTCGTATCAAAAACGTCCACTTTGACTTTTCATTTGGAATTTCCTGTTGGAGCGGAATGAAAAGTCAAAGTGGACGTTTTTGATACTGTATATATGTATAATATATATATATATATATATATATATATATATATATATATATATATATATATATATATATATATATATATATTATACATCTTACCTACATATAACCTATCAAACTAGACACGTTAATTTTGTATGAGCTGAGTAAGTGGCAGAACATACGGCACGACTGTAAATGTATCAGTTATTTAATACGGTAACTTCGGCGGATTGTAACACTAGCTCTTCAGAGTTGCTAAGTTTACTTGTCTCTTTGTTAAGTTCATTGTCTCGTTGGACGATTGCACTCCCAGCTACCAAATGGTGACGTATTTAATAAAAATAGCGATATGTATAAATTTTTATTTTCTTACGTCTTTTTTACTTGCACAATAACTTGAAATGAGTACTGTTTTTTCACCTTCATGAATGACGCTTTTTTTGTGAACAATATAATATATTATATGGCATATTTATATTATAAATATGCCATATAATTTATTTATTTTCATTAAGCTTTTTAAGCCGCCATGTGTTTTATACCTGCCGTTTGGTCGTGCTCTGATACATTGACAGACTGAGTACGAATCATTACTGCTGAAGAGTTTGTCTATTTCAAGTGTTTTATAAAAAAAAACAGATTGCCGTGAAATGGCTCACAAATTTAGATCAGTGCACGCAGAACCGCTGTTGACTTATCTTCCTGGCATAAATTTTACAATCAGTGTTATTGTAGTTTACGATAAAATAAGTATGATTTAATGCTCTAATTGTATGTCACCTGCAGCACGCTCCAGTGTCGAGATTGTATCTGAACAATTAATATGTTAAAGATTGAGCGTCAACGACCGCTACATTCGACAGGACAGATGTTACGTAAACTGTCATCTGCGCGTGCGCGTTGACACTTCCTCAGTACATGCTTCGTGCAAAATGTAAAAAGTTGTGTTTCATATTATAGTTGCAATACACGTCACTTTATTAAAAATGCGCATTGTAGGATAAACAAAGATGATTATAGATCTATTGAGCGCGTTATAACCAGTTAACCATATAAGTCATTGTAGCTGTAGACCATCATCCACCCTTTCTGTCGCTAATTCTTTCTTGAATTATCTGTTTTTGACGTTTGTTGTTTATTCGTTAATTATTTCATTCCTTAATTCTTTCTTTCGTTCGTTCGTTCGTTCGTTCGTTCGTTCGTTCGTTCGTTCGTTCGTTCGTTCGTTCGTTCGTTCGTTCGTTCGTTCGTTCGTTCGTTCGTTCGTTCGTTCGTTCGTTCGTTCGTTCGTTCGTTCGTTCGTTCGTTCGTTCGTTCGTTCGTTCGTTCGTTCGTTCGTTCGTTCGTTCGTTCGTTCGTTCGTTCGTTCGTTCGTTCGTTCGTTCGTTCGTTCGTTCGTTCGTTCGTTCGTTCGTTCGTTCGTTCGTTCGTTCGTTCGTCCGTCCGTCCGTCCGTCCGTCCGTCCGTCCGTCCGTCCGTCCGTCCGTCCGTCCGTCCGTCCGTCCGTCCGTCCGTCCGTCCGTCCGTCCGTCCGTCCGTCCGTCCGTCCGTCCGTCCGTCGTCGTCCGTCCGTCCGTCCGTCCGTCCGTCCGTCCGTCCGTCCGTCCGTCCGTCCGTCCGTCCGTCCGTCCGTCCGTCCGTCCGTCCGTCCGTCCGTCCGTCCGTCCGTCCGTCCGTCCGTCCGTCCGTCCGTCCGTCCGTCGCCGTCCGTCCGTCCGTCCGTCCGTCCGTCCGTCCGTCCGTCCGTCCGTCCGTCCGTCCGTCCGTCCGTCCGTCCGTCCGTCCGTCCGCCCGCCCGCCCGCCCGCCCGCCCGCCCGTCCGTCCGTCCGTCCGTCCGTCCGTCCGTCCGTCCGTCCGTCCGTTCGTTCGTTCGTTCGTTCGTTCGTTCGTTCGTTCGGTCCTTCGATTTTTCCATATTTATTTCGTTTGTTTCTTTGGGTGTGCACAAGAAATAGAGATAATTATCAGATAATCCAATTAGAAACGTCGTAAGCCTGACGGATAAAGCCAATAATCCACATCGGCCGACGTCCGACAGTGCACTCAACGCCCCTACTAAATCCATGCCTCATGTATTCATTAATCCGCGCCCCGAGTGGACGAGTCGGTGTTTAGGACTGATACAGGCGTCACTACACACAGCGCATCTGGAGAAGATGTTTCGTGTGAGCCATATTTCTTATGACACCGGGGCGACGATGGCGGGGCAGAGAGACCATATAAAACCTGCCTGGCCCAAGTCGAACACATGCCACGGGACAATCCTTCGCTTTATACCAGTTCGATTGAGGCCGATGCGCTGTCCCTGCCTGCTGTGGCCTAGGCGACTAAGACCATCAGTCGACCCAGTGATGCGTAAAATGTCTGCAATAAATGTGGACCGCGACACACCCGCAGTTATATGGTTGATGGCGTTACATGTAAGCAATTGCAACATACCCGCTTTCGTGCTTACATTAATGCAAAGTACGTATGAAATGATTGTCATCAATATTAACTAGCCATTGGGCGATGGTGATAAGTTGTCTTACATTTAGCTGTATGTTGATTTATAGCTTCTCTGTCCAATCAGTGATCACAGTTTTCACAGTGTAATCGGTATGGTGTGGTTTATCCAATCACATCACTATATAGACATCATCCACGGAAGATATATATATATATATATATATATATATATATATATATATCTTCCGTGGATGATGTCTATATAGTGATGTGATTGGATAAACCACACCATACCGATTACACTAACGGATATATATATATATATATATATATATATATATATATATATATATATATATATATATATATATATATATATATCCGTTAAGGCCATTAATGCCCTTAACGATGGAATAGAACAGTTAAGGATTCTATGGAAGCAGCGATGATCTAATTATTGACTAATGTATGACAAAGGACTCACCACGTCGAAATCATAGGTGAACCATTTTCCGAGATAAATGGAAACCTTATTAAAGTACAACACATCTGGTGTAGAGTGTAGACACGCATTTACCCACCGTGATTGTTGTAGGTATGTTTTATTTGCTTATACAAATACAATTATAAAGTTATTATCTTTTCGTGATAGGCCAGAACCTCGTAACATCACACGAATTGCGTCATTCGCCCACCATGATTACGAGCAATGTCCGACGACAGGCGTACTTTCTGTCCATTATTCGGAACATATTTCTTCTGCGTCTTGACAATATTATTGCTCAGATTATGCGTCACGGAATAGGCCCACTTAGCGAGATTATGTGGCGATAATGGGTCATATTGTGTTATTTACTCAGATGCAGATCTGCACCGGACCGTCAGATAGGACAGCTGGTGTTGGTCCTACGAGACACGAGTCCTTCCTGGGACGTATGTATCGCTAGTAACTGCTACGGTGTATCTTAGCAGCAGTCGTTCGAGACCGGCACGCAGCTGGCTGTTGGTGTCGTCTGATATTTCTCTTGTGCGCCGGCGTCTGGCATATAATCGATGCAGGCGCTGTCAAACGAACTTCTTCTATTATCTTCCGAGTTCGTCTCATTGCTTTTGATTAACGCTATCCGGTACCGCTGTGTCGACGCTGCTCTATGTGAACTAGTGGACTCGAAGCCCCGCCCCGCAGCTCAGTTAATTGCGACCGCCAGTGGCGCTACTGCGGCGCCAGTTTACCCGCCTGTGGCACTAGTTAGCCTACCTACGATTAGAGCTTATACGCTATTGGATTACCGCCGGCGCGTGAAGTCGTGCGAAACATTGGAAATGTGGTTTTGTGTAAACGAAGGCGACTTACTGTAGTGCTATTGCAATCCGTCTGTTGCACGCTACTTGACGCTGCTGGCAGCTAAACGCTAGCAGATTGAAACAGTTAGAAGTTAATAATTAGCACACATTTGGCTAGGTGGGCTAATAATAAATTGTCAGACTTTCGTTAAGCACAGTGTGTTCTGGCAGTCCAAATTTGTAGCTGCTAAACCCCAGGTAGATGCTACAATAGAATAGTATTTTATAGTCATTAACCTAGTGCGCGCTTGTATTGCGTCTTTCAAATTGTATGCCTAAGTATAACATTATACTTGCACTGTTTATAATAAAGATGCTATGTATGCTTAATGTAAAAAAAAATCGATATCAATACTAGGGTGTGTAGTTTTACAGTTATAGTGCTATGTAAGCCCTACGATCACACGAGGCCTACTATTTATGCGACAGTCGCGACAAAAAACAACGGAGCTTGTAATATGAACGCCAAGCATTTAAAAACAACAATGCGTCTATGAAAGGGATATGTTATATCATAAACTGTCGTAAGTATTGTGTGCGTCACGGTGTTTGTGACTGTCAATGCGCCTATCGGTGTGTCATTGTCACGGTCGGGAATGTAATATTCCGCATGTTATGTTGGAATCTTCAAGACCTGCCGCTGTAACAAATATAGTAAGCGGCCGACAGCCAGCAGTGAACACGACTGCTAGTAAAGTATCGGTCATAATCGTCAAATGTTGAACCCCTCACCTAGGAGTACAGAACACACGCTGATTGTTGGTTGTTGTGACTAACAACAATAGCAAGTAGCTACGACAGGTTGTTTAAGCCTACGGAAGCCTCCGACCCCTCGCCCTAGTGTATGGACGACACATAAGTGGTGCCTGAATCCACTAAATACAACAGGAAACAATACAAGTGCTGCCTCTCTCTTTCGCTCCTCCTCTTCTTCCTTCCCTCGAACTTCCCATATCCTGCCTTCTCTCTTAGCAGGGGGGATGGTAGGTAGGGAGGCAGCGAAAGAGGGGGGTAGGGAGGCAGGGTGGAAAGAAGAGAGATAGGGAGACACGGAGGGGGAACGGAGAGGCGGAGGGACGAAGAGATGGAAGGCGAGGGAGAGCTGTTGAATTGAGATGCCATTGAAATGGTGGGATTTAGTGAAGAGGATGACGACGATTGAAGTAGGAGAGAGGGGTTCAGTGGGATTGTGAGGGGCAAGGACGGGAGGTGAGGATGATATGAAGTGGAACCACAGAAATACACCGCGAAACGTCTGAAATCATTCACTAAACATCTGTCAAAATCGTCTCAGATAACACAGTTCGCATGTAACTGAGTAGTTAAACCCACACCTTTAATGCCTGAACTCGTGGTCAGTGTTTTTCAGTATTGGACATGCACGCTCGTAAACGACCGGCCAATAAAACGAACACACGAGTATGTCACTGCTGTCTCCACAACCACCAGGACAACACTCGATAAGATGTCATCGGAGATAACGTTGCACTAACATCACTGAGCATAATTATGATAACAGGCATTAATCGTGTGCGTGCTCTTCTACGCTGATGTCGAGCCTCGCTTTGTGTTCACCTGTTTGGTACGGTCACCTGGCAGTTAAGATGACTCCAAAATAGTCCCAACTAATTCCCATATGCAGTAAAACTGGTTTTCATGGTAAAGGTAGAAACAAAACATTTTGTTATAGCATATAATATGGGCTAAGTTATATAAAAAAGTTTCCATAACATACAAATGAGAAATGTTAGTGGTGTAGCTATTGTAGAGATTCATATAATTATAACATTATCCACGTTACATTTCGATACAATCCATCAACTACTAAATGGTATTGCCTATTTTCAGGTATTATTTTATATGGAATAGGATATATGTATTTCAAGTCTACGCCGGTCGGTTGGAACACAGTTCTAAAATGATATATTCATGATGTACTATTGAGAGTACTCGGATAGATATTTCGGTGACGTAAGAAACCACTGGCGACGATGCTGTGTGCATCCAAAACATATTTCGCCATTTCGGCGCACACTGAAATGCTCGATACGGCAAAACTCCCTCAAAACAATAATTTTTCACCGTCTTCCTAATGTTGTGAAACCGATATAGTGACACCACTATTGCCAGAGAGAATCTCGGTTCAAGTTCAGCTCATTTTACCACTGTGCCGAGTTTCCACTTCACCAGAGTGCACATTCACCAGTTAGCTGAAGTCGTGGCAGTGTTGTCCATTGTAACTTGTAGTTGCGGCAGCTATTTTGCAGTATACAATGAAATATGCTAAGTAACCGGAAGTGACCACCGGCGTTTGAACACACTTCATGTGAAGTAGCTCAAGACAATTCTGATAATGAGATGCCCACATAAGTGCTATCAAATAAAGATATCCAAATTAAACCACTGGAAGATAGGATCGACAGGGAGGTCACGGAAAGACAACGAGTATAGATAGCTGCCTTCCTTCATGTCGAAGACGGGCAATATGTGACGGTCTTACCCGGGAGTAGGCACGCGACATTTCGCACTTGATTACCTCACGTATGACGTAACGCGTAGTACCGCCATTAGACAGGAGCTGGGGCACGCCCCCATGTGGAACCAAACGCGCAGATCTCGCTCAATCTCGGACGTCTCGTCGTTTAGTATGATATCTGTTTTAAGTTGTTATACCATCCGTGTGTGTTCAAGAGCCCCACTCAGGTGTATTGGCTCTGGTTCCGTCGTAAGTATAATCAAAGAGCTGACTCACTCCACCCAACGCCATTTTGTAAATTGACGGCGACCTCACACGGATGGAACCAATTTATTTACACAACTACAATATGCATTCAAACAGCATGCCTATAAAACTACTAACAAGTATTTGCTACGGTAATCTACCCCTTTTTTAAATGATAGTTAGAACCATTTGTACCAAACATACATGTTTGTAAGATTCCATCAGGTTCCATCCGTATGAGGCTCTGATCAATTTGGAAAAACGGTTCCTCCATGTTAATTCCCTTTGTCCTCCAGCTCACTTCCAATAGCTCTGGTACACGTCAGATTTTGGGGTTTTCGTAGCCGTATTGTAATGTAGGAAACATGAACACTGCAGGCTAGTAATCCAATTACACCTTAGTCAGAACAGAATAGCACAGGGCCATGCACAGTGAAGAAACATGTGAATACAGATACTTAGTAACGCCCATAATATCGATGGCAGAACGGTTGTAGTGACATATACAATATAGGTCACCGTAAACAATCTCGCGTCCGGTAGCTGAGAAAGAAAGACAACAAACAAAACTGGTGTCGATAACAACATCCCTACGGACCGTGAGACTCGAAAACGAGAGACACAATTAAGATATTTTAATAAAGGTTCAATTCCAATTTAGTGTTATTTTTGCATGTAACTTGTCTTACTAATTCCGCGCACACTTGGAGGGAACTGACGATGTTATCGACTATCCCAAGTTATATAACTCGTTTGTAAAATCTCTTATGACAAGGTACAACATTATGTCTAGACTGGTCAAAACTCTACGAAAATAGCAAATGTTGATGCAATATATTATTCACGGTGTTCACAGAAAGCGACGTATAAATGTCTGGTTCATTCACAAGACGACACGTATCTAGCCCTCAGGAAGAAGGCAGATTTGCGGAACGATGCGCGTGGGAATAATTGGATAAGACGGCAGCGAATAAAGACCGTTCTAAGAGAACGTATCGTTGTCATGCTTCTTCACTCGTCACGTCTGCAGGGAATAAGGTTCCGATTTCGTTGGATTGGCTTTTTTGTTTGAGCCAGATATTTGTTCTTGTCATAGGCAAGCATTTTTGGTCATTGGAGCCAATATTTTGTTTTGCATTTGCCGTAATATCTCTCAGGAAATGTTATTAAACATTACAGCAGAATTTGTTGTTATGACTTTTCTTAATCTACTGAGAACATTTCGTTATCAGGAATCCTTTCACAGAAATCTCAACACCTACAGAAAACAACACGTTTGCAGCGTGGCAACGAATCGCACGACATTCTACGACGCCTGTTAGTCGCTGCCCGTGATTAATACATGCTTACGCAAACCTTAATTACTGTCTTCATAACGGACGATTATATAGTGGTTGATTATCTGGTGGGTGGCAAGCGGTCTGCGTCTATGATATACATCCCTATCGCCTGGTGGCGCCCCACCTACCTGAAACGGCGACGAGAAAGAAGATCAACGCTAGGCGACACTCCATGGCACTGTTAGACTCCATTGTGCAGCATCACACGAACGTTTCGTCCGGTGTTCACCCTCGGACGTCTTCCCAACACCCGCTGCTCCTATCCATGCGTTGCCCGTCGACGCTTCCCGGGGCGCAAGACTTCTCTCTCGCGCGCTCACTCACCGCCACGCGGCGCTTCGAGCAGTCGGTCGCGTCGGCGAGAAAATGGGCAATCGCAGTTGACGGGAACGTATTCGTCGCTGATTGCTTCGTTGCCTCGGCATAAATATGCTTATTAGACCGATGTGTATCCGGCAGCGCTGAGTACCTCACACGCCGACGTGCCGTCGTTTTGTTCCTCCTCGCTGCCGAGCTAAATCCTCCTTCCGTTGGGCGACCGCCTCGGTAGTTCACGACGATATTACCTGGGCGTATAAGCGTCGCCTCTTAAGTTGACAAATGCGCTTTTCCCGGCAGTCACACCGACGCGGTCTTAGTGTTTGTGTGCGTATATCGTGAGTAACCTTTTCATGCGTGCGTTATCTGTAGGCTTATATGAATAATCCAACAACTGAGCGACGTCGGTTGAGTTTGCCGCGGCACACGAAAGGCCCCGATACGACACGGTGATAATCACCTCAAACCAGCGGACTTCACTTCGAGGGAACGGCAACGCTTCGCGGTGCTGCGTGATCGAAGTCGCACGCGATATCGTTGTGTTCCTGCGGCCGGCAGCTACCCCCGCCGCCCGCCAGTCTGCCCACTCCCCACGCGCGGCCCGGCCAATGAGAACGCGGAGTGGCGACGCTACGAACCTGCCGGAAGGGGGCGCGGCAGCAGGCAACTTGCCGACTAAAACTAATGACGTTGTTTACTTTGGTCACATAAACTGAGCTGCGTTTTATAAGTGCCTGTGTTTTGATGTGTATGTTTGAATGTTGTTGATCTGCCCGTGGCATTTAAAATAATTATGTTGTAGGCCCCTATTGATGTTTAGGCTACATAAGTACTCTGTATTACACGATAGGCATTCGTTGGCGTTTCATTCACATGATCTTTCAAATTGTTGTATAGTATTGCATATACATTTTTATTTTTAAAACAGCTTATATTATGGCAGTAGGTGGTAAAACGTGCTTCGCGATAAAACACTGTGTATCGCGCGCATACGTACCAACATTCCGACTACCCGCATGCGTGCCAAGATTTTGCATTGGAGGCGGCTATCCGGCATCAGGCAAACTATATATATATATATATATATATATATATATATATATATATATATATATATATATATATATATATATATAAACAAACAAAAAATATTCATCTAGTGGCTTTCAATCAACATTTGTGTATCCCTCGAGAATCGGAGAATTACGTTAATGTCGGTCCCGTCTCAATTTGTGACGTCAATGAGCCAACGAGGACGGCAGCACCCAGGCAGTGACCCCATCCTCAGTGCCTACATAGATAGGTCACCCTGGCAGACAGGTCAGTTAATGAACCCAGCCGAATGCTGTAAACAATTAGAAACCGTCCAAGTAAGAAACAAAGAGAAAAATTACACAATACTATATTATAGAAACACGAACCCATAGCCCTTTTATGATAGCCACTTAAAGCCGGCCACCATATTTCTCACGCTACATCTCCCAAACATGCAGGCAAGGAACTTCGTCACTTACTCTGATGAAATAGTAATTACACATTTGTACCTTAACGTGGATGTTGAGACGCTGACGTTCAACCAGTAATTTCATAACGTGTAACGTTGCTGCTTATTAACATCTGTAAATTCTCGATAGGAAGTTCCAGTGGAAAATTGACTAGATTAATTGCTTTCATTACAACGTGTAATTTGACCTTAGTCAGGCAACTATTGTTTTGTGTCACAGTGTTGATATATTAACAGCCATCACTCGCATTGAGAATGATGACATTTTCGTTGCCCTGACACCGTGTAGGCTCCAGATAGCTTGGTGCGTGTCACCTGCGACATAAGTGGAGGATTCCTCCACATTGGGTAACTGAATCCTATTTGAATAAACACATATTTCGGCACTTTAGTGTAATTCGGACCCAGCTCGATGTTGTCGCTATAATTGTATACACTTGATACGTCAAACTGACCCTAACACAAATAATAATAATTCATCATTCCCAGGAATACTAATTAATTTTACGTTTCACAAATATTTCGTTTTAGACACACGTTGAGAGACAAAATACTGCTCCGGTCTGTATTAGCTGCAACTGCAGCGGCCATGTGTTACTGCGCTGGACACTTAGAATGAGCAACACAATTTGTTTTTGCCGGTAATACCTTCCTTTATGCCTCAAAAGTGCGCAAAGCCGCGGTGTTTATGGAATATAAATATGCATGGGATGATGTTAAATGATTGTGTTTACGAAATGAAATATCAAATGTTGGCAAAGATGCAGTTATAACGGTATAATTGAGTTTGGGGGTCATGGCCCCCCGGCCCCACTGGCTACGCTGTATCGCTTACATTTTCCCGGCGTTATAAACCTTCCGATTGACGTTTCTGCGCATGCGCGATATATGTATCAATGTGCAGCGAAAAGACAAAGCATTTATGGTTTAAATACTACGGGTTGTTCGTTAGGATGTGTATAACCTCTCAGCAAAGTTATTTATCACGAATTAACACGAGGGAAACAACTTTTGAGGCATATTTTGATAGCAAACGTAAATCACGTGACTGTAGTACGCCATAATCCGTGACAGTGATTTATGAAAAACGTAATATTGTATTGCATTGAACGACATTTAAAAAAACTCTTCACAGTAATCATCACAGGAAAGTTAACGAACAGCTCGTGGCATTTATACCGAAAAAGCTTTGTTGTTTCGCTGGACATTGATGATTTTTCATTTATTGCGTATGCGCAGAAACGCCAATCGGAACGTTTTTAACAACCGGAAAAATATAAGCGCGACAACGCCACACATACATCTAAGCAAACACATAAACACATACGCATGCTCACTTGTAGACAAACATACGCTACTTATCATTACTAATACTTCCTTCCTTCACCTATCCCGTAGTCTTAGTGGACCGTTGGGGCGCCACAGATGACCTGGCAACCAACTGCCTCCATTCGTCTCGCCTCTCAGTCTTCCTCATGGCGGCGCCCAGTGTCATGCCGTCCATTCCGGGATGTTGTCCTCCCATCTCTTTTTCTGCCTGTCTCTCCTTCGCCCTCCTTGCACTGTGCCCTGCAGGATTGTCTTGACAAGCCCCGAAGATCTCGTTACGTGCCCGTACCATTTCAGTTTGCGTCGTTTTACTGTGGTCAAGAGGTCTTCGTGGGGCCCAGTGGCTTGCCGAGCTCTGTTTCGCACCTCTTCGTTTGAGATGTGGTCTCTGTAGGTGATGCCGAGGAGCTTTCTGAGGCATCTCATCTTCATTGCCTGTATCCTTCTTGCTGTTAGTGTCCAAGACTCACAGGCGTACAGGAACATGGACATGACCAGGGAGCTGGGGGGACGTTTAGTACTTCTGGGTCTCCTGTGGCTCTGTAGTTGTACAGCTCGGAGCAGTACTCGGACCACCTCTTTAGGATGTCCTGTTCTTCGGTCAGATATTTTCCATCCTTGTCCTGTATGGTGGTGGTTTGCCCTTGCTTTGTGCTGGTCAGGTCTTTCACCAGCTGGTAACTTTTCTTGCTGTTAATCTTCTTCATGCTATCTTCGATGTCCTGGCACTGCTCTTCAATCCAGTTCGTCTTTGCCTTTTTCACGCCTTTCTTGATTTCTTGGGTGGCTGCCCTGTACTGCCTTAGTCCTTCCGCATCTTTACTCTTCTTCTTCAACTCCCTTCGTTTGTCCAGGGCTTCTTGACTGGGTGATGTTTGCCAAGGATCTCACTGGCGGTGTCGGTCACTGCTGTGTTGAAGACGTTTCCATGTCTGTACCGTCAGCGTCCAGAATGGTGAGCGCTGCAAATTTCCCTCCTATCACTGCGTGGAAGGCTTCTGCTACTTCGGGGTCCTTCAGCTTCTCAAGGTCAAATTTGATCCTGGCGTGGCCGAGTTTCTTGATCCTCTTCAGATGTAGCTTGAAGGTCATCATGACGAGTTCATGGTCGCTTCCAATGTCGGCTCCAGGAAGGCTCCTTGTCTTGGCAATGTTCACACTGGACCGGAAGCGCTTCCTTACCATGGTGTAGTCTATCTGGTTGTGGTACTTTCCGTTTGGGCTGTGCCACGTGGCTCTTCTGGACGCTTTGTGTGGGCCAAAGGTTTTCGCCAACATAAGGTCGTTGTAGCTGGCAAATTCCAGGACCTTAGGCCTCTCTCATTTGAATTGGTGTTACAGTATCTTCCACATGTGCCTATCCAGTTCTCATAAGCATCTTCTCCTATCGTGGCGTTCCAGTCGCCTTGCATCCCTAGAATATCTTTCTTTGGAGTTTGGTCAAGGGCTTCCTGCTGTTGTTCGTAGACGTCTTCTACATCGTCATCGTCATCAGTCTGATGTTGGGGCATACGCCTGTATGATGGTGATGTTGAATGGCGTTGCCCTCAGGCGGATGGTGATAAGTCGGCTGGAAATTGGCCGACAACCCATGATGCAGTTCACAGTGTTTTTGTGAATGAGGAACCCGACTCCTTGTTCATGTTTGTCGTCTCGACCACTGAAGTACAGTTTGTGTCCTTTCTGGGTGGATGTTTCTCCGATGTTTTTCCACCGTACTTCACAGAGTCCTAGGATGTTCCAGTGGTATCTGTTCATCTCATGGGTGAGTTCATCTAGCTTGCTTGCTTCTCTCAGTGTTCTTACGTTCCATATGCCCATAATGATGTTGCTCCTGTAACTGATCTTGTTGTTCGGTATATCAGTCGCGCACTTTCCACCTCCGCCCTGGTATACAGCGGAAGGCGCGGCCCTTTACAACCCGGGCGACGGCCGATCCGGTATGGGTTGAGTAATGGTTGTCATCATCATGTGGCGTATGTGGGGCGTATGTCGCATGGCGGAGCCCATCCCTCTCCATGCCTGACCACAGCCGATGTCCTCCATCTAGGTGGCTCGCCTTGGTCGCGAACACGTGGTCGTTGTAGTTCGCCTGGGAACGCCAGCTGAAGCGGTTTGCCGTGGCATGGCGCTTGGAGCCACATGTGAGAGATTTAGAGGATGGATGGAAACCAATGATGCATGTCCACCCAAAGGTGCAGCATGCTAGACATCAAAGGTAGTACCGCTACCTAGAGCCCCCTATACCCCTAATACTACGTACGTGTGAATCGCATATCTTATGTTGTCGCTAACTTGACCGGAATAACGCGTCTATATCTCCAACGAGATCAGTCATGCATAGCACCAGTTAAGCATTACCGAAATTACCAATATTAAAAAAGCATTCAATTTAATTCAATTAAAATCATTGCGGCGGAATCCGGGTATTGGCGCGCTGAAATAAAGCAAGATAACATATCTAGATGGTATCCAAAGATCTTGTCAAATCGAAAGGATTTTTATTCAACAGCCTTATCGCGCAATTAAAATATTGCCAGAGACTCTCTCTCTCTCTCTCTCTCTCTCTCTCTCTCTCTCTCTCTCTCTCTCTCTCTCTCTCTCTCTCTCTCTCTCTCTCTCTCTCTCTCTCTCTCTCTCTCTCTCTCTCTCTCTCTCTCTCTCTCTCTCTCTCTCTCTCTCTCTCTCTCTCTCTCTCTCTCTCTCTCTCTCTCTCTCTCTCTCTCTCTCTCTCTCTCTCTCTCTCTCTTTCTCTCTCTCTCTCTCTCTCTCTCTCTCTCTCTCTCTCTCTCTCTCTCTCTCTCTCTCTCTCTCTCTCTCTCTCTCTCTCTCTCTCTCTCTCTCTCTCTCTCTCTCTCTCTCTCTCTCTCTCTCTCTCTCTCTCTCTCTCTCTCTCTCTCTCTCTCTCTGTTCTTCTGTCTGTCTGTCTGTCTGTCTGTCTGTCTGTCTGTCTGTCTGTCTGTCTGTCTGTCTGTCTGTCTGTCTGTCTGTCTGTCTGTCTGTCTGTCTGTCTGTCTGTCTGTCTGTCTGTCTGTCTGTCTGTCTGTCTGTCTGTCTGTCTGTCTGTCTGTATGTATCTTTCTGTCTCACTCTCTTCTTCCACAATCCTCTGCACTCTCTCAGTTAGAGTTTAGACCCAGATTTAAAAGTAAAACGATCATTTGTAATGTTTGTGACATCCTGCACCTGTTCGCCCTACACGTCGAAGGGCAGTAAGCCCTGAACAGGCCGGATCCCGTCCAGGATAATCACGCGCGCGCCAGCTGCTCGGGCTGACAGGACGTATGGAAGATGGTTTCCAAAACGGACTAATCACTAGAACTGTTCTCTTTGATCTGTCGCCGGCCTGTGACACCGACAACTGCCGACTCTCCGGCTCTCCACGTCAACACACTTGAGTTGACTAGAGAGCTGTAGAGCGACGACATACGACTTACGCAACGTGGTCGACAACGTGCAGCATGGAAGGGCGATCGTGTTATTGTGTTAATTAGGAGAAATTCGACGTATGTCTAAAACGACGCAATTATTCATCTGTTTAAAGTAATAAGTATGCTTTATTTAGACTATTGATGACATGCAGTGTCGTTAGAAGGATATAGGAGCGCTCGAAAAATTACAGAATCTGGTAACATGACGTATTCTCGACATAGCAAGCTTATTAATAATTAAGAATGACAGCAGGACTTGAAGAAAAGAACATCTCTAGTTTATATATGAAACAAATATATAATGTTTACAGTAAATTAATGATCAATCTGATGCGTTGATTACCCGAATTCCAGCAACGTTGATAAGTTTAAATATAAACCAATATTAACACTTCGTTAAGTATAAACCAATATTAACACTACGTTAAGAATAAAGCAATGTTAACACTACGTTAAAGACGGATTACACACTGGCACAAAATGTGTTGGACCCGGGGGGAAATTAACAGATTTTTCTACTTGCCCACCGGGTGTGTTGATCTGGATCAGGAATACAAGCTCTAGACTATACATTGACATCAGCTATCACGTGTCTTGGTATCAACGATTCAGCGACATAACTCTGAAACTCAACTTGCATATATTCTTACAAAAACAATACTGAAGTTAAAGGCCTAAAACATTATCCGCAAACGAGAAAACCTGAAAATGCGGAAGCAGATAATAGACGTTAATGTTCATTTGCCAGGCTCTCAGATGTTCTACCACTGGACACGAACGTGATGTACACGGGCAAGATAAAACCACGCAATCAAGTTGAACACTGTTGTATATGACTGCCGCTTAAACACTGTTGTATATGACTGCCGCTTAAACACTGTTGTATATGACTGCCGCTTAAACACTGTTGTATATGACTGCCGCTTAAACACTGTTGTATATGACTGCCGCTTAAACACTGTTGTATATGACTGCCGCTTAAACACTGTTGTATATGACTGCCGCTTAAACACTGTTGTATATAACTGCCGCTTAAACACAGTCGGTTGCCTTCTTTTTGCGTGTGCGATCTTCACCAAGGTTCCAAGTTCGTCTAGTTGAATCACTTGCGCGGTATTGTCTCAAGTCAACCCACGCGTATTTCGTAGTCAGGTCAATCTTCACTCTTCAGTGGTTTGTGTTGTTTGAACCCTATCAACAACGAGTTGACAGTCCACACCTACTGGCCAGTAGAGCTTCACTGGGTGTCGCTCGGATACCGTCACAACAAGTGGCCGTCAACAACGTGTTGCGCTGTCAACGGCTCATGTGACGCAAGGGTTCTTGAACTCCTCAAAGCTGCTGAGCTTATTGCACTGGGCTTCAACTATCGAATAGTCAAATGAAATCTGCACCAACAGTTGTCAAAACCGGGGTTAGCAGAAGCCGAATCGATGCGGTGGTCTGTTGGTGTTCAGTTAACCGTCGTCCTGTAGAGTTGCCGGAACAAAGCATACCGAAGACAAATGGGATTTATCGATGAGAACCAGTCAACGAAATACATTTGCAGACGTCTGCAGTATCATTGATTCCATAAAAAGTTTGACAATGGAATAGATATTTAGTAAATACAGCAGATAAATGTACGTAAATGTTGAGTCTGACCAGGGAGACTCCGTTAAGACAGTGGAATGTTTTCGACATGTTTGTACTTTTAAGAGTCAAGAAGACGTTTCGAGATAATCATATTTTTATGTTGCATAACAACGTATATAATACATATTTACGGTTCAACATGTTATATCACAGCTAATATTCCTCTAAGTCGCTAAACGTTAACTTTTATGTAAATGTATACTGAGGTGGATTACAATTCATCAAGAAAAACATTAACATTTCGCCCCCAACATACGTTTTGTAACCTTCAAAATTACCTTTCATTTCAAAATCGAAGCTGACATCCACCATAATGTTTTCCTCATACTAACGATGACTTTTTTGACGATGTATAACAGCTATTAACAAAACGTCCGTGAACAAATGCTAGTGAATTTTGCAATGTTTGGCTGATCTACTAATACGTAACAACCGTTTAGGATGAAAACCTTAACATTCTCGCAAGCCACACACGCACGGTCACGCATGAGCGCGCACTAGCTCATCTATATCTAAATCACAGGACATCTATTAGTGTACGTAGACACTGAGTAGCTACACACGAAAGACAAAGTAGCTACGGAAATAAATACGAATGTATTCACACTGTTTCACAAAGATTCTGATATAGCATTTGGCAACCTCGAAAAACTCAAGAGAATACGTTAATTAACAAAGTGAAACTATTGATCGGAGGAGAAAGAAACCACCACAGGAGGATTGAAACGAATCGGCAATTTCGAATCTCGAACACAAAAAACACACCAATCGTGTTATGAATGCGTCGTGATAACAGATAGTGAACGTGACGATAAGTGAAAGATAATCCACGCACACATGAGTGGCCCCAGAGAGGATAGTCTAAGGGGCTCAAACATCTTCAGGCCCTCGAAAAAACATACACTCAGGCAGTTGGCACGTCACACCGGAAGTGGAAGTGGCCGCCGGAACTTCAGAATCAACCGAGATGTCGCCTCAATATACATCCTGAGGGGGGCACATTAAACACAACTGGTCTGTGCGTACACAACATGCTAACGCGGTAAATTCTTAAGGACATTGGAAAATGCTGGATCATGCTATACCGTAAAAAGGTGAGATACTACTCATACACACGACGTTTTTTTGCTGACAACACCAGTTTGATTAACACAACACCACGTGACCGACTGTCGCCGCCACCAACGGGTACGACCAACCTCTTTGTGTGACTCAGATTCAATGTGTAGAATGCAATTTTTTTCGCGAGACTTATGTCAACGTCAACGACGCATAAAAGCAGCTGTCAACTGCGACGTCTCCATTCATTATGCTACACTGAACATACAAAAAGGCCTAGTACACATCGATTACATCGATCTGTCGAACAAAAAGTCGGTGCCTGGACAACAACGATCAAAACCATCCTCTCATTTCTCCAGACAGCGAGCGCGTGTATGCAAACATTGAACAATAATTCGTATGTTATATTTGGTTTAAATAACACAAGAACAAAATAAGTGGGACATGGTCACGTGACCGGGCGTTGGAGATATAGACAGTTAGAGATGGTTAGAGATTACACTCGTATTAATAAATTATTAAACTATATAGTATAAGATTATATATATATATATATATATATATATATATATATATATATATATATATATATCGTTTACTCACATATAGTTAGACGTTATGAAAAAATAACAGATGCTGAATGAAAGTCAGTTTAAACATCAGGTTTCGGCATTTAAGAGTCAATTTAGTTCAGTTCAGTTCAGTTCAGTTCAGTTCAGTTCAGTTCAGTTCAGTTCAGTTCAGTTCAGTTCAGTTCAGTTCAGTTCAGTTCAGTTCAGTTCAGTTCAGTTCAGTTCAGTTCAGTTCAGTTCAGTTCAGTTCAGTTCAGTTCAGTTCAGTTCAGTTCAGTTCAGTTCAGTTCAGTTCAGTTCAGTTCAGTTCAGTTCAGTTCAGTTCAGTTCAGTTCAGTTCAGTTCAGTTCAGTTCAGTTCAATTCAATTAACTTTATTGTCGTAAGAAGGATATTCGTCATACCAGTCATGATCATATTAAAAACATGTAATCCTTATAAAATAAAATAAATTAAATGCAACATGCAATACCAAACATTGGTGTTTGTGACGAGGTAAATCAGTATCCCAAATGAGTTGTCAATAATTACGAATTGTAACGGTGACAGAACTTTCAGCCCCATGCCTGTGGAATGCGCTACCGTAGTACAATACAAACTTCACGATTATGATCATGATTATAGCACGTGTGCCCTGCAGGCCTCTCTACGCGTGCGTGGGTCTGTGTCCGCGCTGTCGGCCGGCAGAGATCGACCGACGGTCACTTGACCGACTCTTCTCGCGCCGTAGGCAGACGCAGAACAACCTCTGCGGTCTGGTCTAGTCTTCGCCCTTTCTGTTTCCAATTAGTCACAAATTAACGGTGCAAAAGCGCAGTTCAATGAGTAGCTAGACGTGCTTCCTTTCCTCGTGCGTTAATGTTAACCAGGCGCCGGTAGAGGGCGATCCTTGACACAGTTACATAATGTTACACAAGACGCGGCCTTTTGTTGAACAATCGGCAGCCGCGCTCGTCACCGTGACGTTGTCACGATTACATTTATACGGGCGTTTTATTTTTATATAATATTTATTTATTTATTTATTATCCGGGTTATGTTTATGCGCAAACGTAAAGCATAACATTTGGCGCCAGTAGATAACATGTGGTATCAGTAATATCGAGTAGTCAATTATGTTTCCTTTGTTATCGAAACACGAGCGTTATAATTTGAAAATAGAATTATAATTAGCGGTTTTCAGATTCAGATTTAAGAATCGTAAGAGTGACGTCACGCTGCGCAAGCTTGGAGAGGAAACTGTTTTATGACATAAATTGTCGATGTCTTCAGAATACAAACTTGTATAATGTATGCACACAAACACCACCCATAACAATATTAGTTGGTGTTAAATACACATTCCCCTTGATCCGCGCATGCGCAGAAATATCACCCGGATAAAATACAACGCTGAGCGACGACGTCACAAAATTGTAAAACCATACCAAAGGGTATCGCATTCTAATACAATGGCTGCTTATGTGTGCATAGTTCAACCCCAATAGTCTTAAAATAAATGGACGGACGGACGGACGGACGGACGGACGGACGGACGGACGGACGGACGGACGGACGGACGGACGGACGGACGGACGGACGGACGGACGGACGGACGGACGGACGGACGGACGGACGGACGGACGGACGGACGGACGACGGACGGACGGACGGACGGACGGACGACGACGGACGGACGGACGGACGGACACGGACGGACGGACGGACGGACGGACGGACGGACGGACGGACGGACGGACGGACGGACGGACGGACGGACGGACGGACGGACGGACGGACGGACGGACGGACGGACGGACGACGGACGGACGGACGACGACGGACGGACGGACGGACGGACGACGGACGGACGGACGGACGGACGGACGGACGGACGGACGGACGGACGGACGGACGGACGGACGGACGGACGAGACGACGGACGACGGACGGAGACGACGGACGGACGGACGACGGACGGACGGACGGACGGACGGACGGACGGACGGACGGACGACGAGACGGACGGACGACGACGGACGGACGGACGGACGGACGGACGGACGGACGGACGGACGGACGGACGGACGGACGGACGGACGGACGGACGGACGGACGGACGGACGGACGGACGGACGGACGGACGGACGGACGGACGGACGGACGGACGGACGGACGGACGGACGGACGGACGGACGGACGGACGGACGGACGGACGGACGGACGGACGGACGGACGGACGGACGGACGGACGGACGGACGGACGGACGGACGTTAAATCAGTGGTCATGTCAGGCAGGAGACGCTGCTATAAGGTCACCCAGATAACTGCTGTGTCATAAACACTCAGGGGCAAGAACCGACTGCAGAAACGGGTTGGCCCGTGAAAGACCCTAAATGAGACTCGCACTCGCGCGCACGGAGCGTACGCTCACGTAGGACTCCCAGGTGGGAAGCAGCCAGCGTCCGCCCTGATTAGACCGCCTTTGAAGGCACACCTCAGTCCGGCGCTCACTCCACGCCAGCAGGGGAAGCTCAGCCCACTAGTCCCCTGGTTCGCACCTCCCTCGCGTCACCTCGCCCTCACCCCGTCTTTCCGCCCAAATCCCCTTACTAGGACATGGTTTGATGATAAGGGAGGCGGCGTGGATGAAAAACGGACACCGGATGGTGGGGGTGTTGCACCGCGTCTCTAAAGTTGTGAAGTTTGACCTTCCTAGAACTGAACATGTACACATCGATGAGTGAATAAACTAAACGATGGTTATTTTTGACAGCGATAACGCAGAAATGTCAAATATTTAACAAGATGGTCATTTACAATAGAGTCAAGTATTAAACTGCATTAGTGTTATCGCTGCACTTGATATATATTGTAATTTAGTGACACGGAAAATGCTGCACGTCAATAACTCCCAACACATGCACATACGCACACACGCATACACAGACAGTAACACTCACACATACACACTCACACACATACTCACACGGACTCACGCACTCACGCACTCATAAATACACACACGCACGCACGCACGCACGCACGCACGCACGCACGCACGCACGCACGCACGCACGCACGCACGCACGCACGCACGCACCCACGCACGCACGCACGCACGCACGCACGCACCACACACACACACACACACACACACACACACACGCGCGCGCGCGCGCGGGCACGCACGCACCCACTCAAACATATACATATAAAGCCAAGCAAATGCACGCACATGCAGACGAACACGCACGAGGCACACAAACACACAAACCCACTGATTCGTCCCCACGTCCCTCTAAGCCTCATTTATTTGACTGTTCACACAACAAAACTTGATTCACCTTCCGTATCAGAGAGAGACAAACGAGGTTCTGATTGTTCCCATGTGTGTCGATTTTGCCTACGTAATATTCACAAACCAGTTTGCATTGTCATATATATTCGGGAGATAATGTATCAGGGAATAACAGCAAAACATTATTCACAGTAATCGAAAATCGCGCGCGATAGTATCGCATCATCGGGCAGCAGATGAATGGCCCGTCCCCGCTATCCCAGAATTCCGTATATCAGCCATCAGGTCGAACGACAAGAGTAGACGACAATTGCAATCCGTCATATGCGACCCGCGAACGAGACGCTGAGTCTAGGATCACGTTCAAGCCTAAAAAAGCACGCGTCATTAGACAAAGTGCTCGAGTTATTCCGCGCATGACGAAGGTAACCATTTAGTCACGTGGTAACGTCTTTGCAGATTCACGCGAGAACAAAGTGGTCGTGAGGTAAAATGATTGAGATTGTGTATCTATTTTCACATCGCAAGATGGCACTGTTATAAACGTGAATCCCAAACAATCGGAGTCGTTTTGTAATAGTTCTACCCTTCGGAAATAGGAGGTGATTGTTTGAAAAGATAAAGATAAGAAGTTAGAAGACGTTCATCGTGATATATGACCAATGTTTAATGAATGTTATTATGTTTTGAACTTCGTAATAATTTCATGAATGAAACGTATCAGACGTCGGGGGTTTTGTGAAGGGAAATGAGTGAAACAAGGAGAACCCAAAAGAGGCGGTCGGTCGGTCGGTCGGTCGGTCGGTCGGTCGGTCGGTCGGTCGGTCGGTCGGTCGGTCGGTCGGTCGGTCGGTCGGTCGGTCGGTCGGTCGGTCGGTCGGTCGGTCGGTCGGTCGGTCGGTCGGTCGGTCGGTCGGTCGGTCGGTCGGTCGGTCGGTCGGTCGGTCGGTCGGTCGGTCGGTCGGTCGGTCGGTCGGTCGGTCGGTCGGTCGGTCGGTCGGTCGGTCGGTCGGTCGGTCGGTCGGTCGGTCGGTCGGTCGGTCGGTCGGTCGGTCGGTCGGTCGGTCGGTCGGTCGGTCGGTCGGTCGGTCGGTCGGTCGGTCGGTCGGTCGGTCGGTCGGTCGGTCGGTCGGTCGGTCGGTCGGTCGGTCGGTCGGTCGGTCGGTCGGTCGGTCGGTCGGTCGGTCGGTCGGTCGGTCGGGCGGTCGGGCGGTCGGGCGGGCGGGCGGGCGGGCGGGCGGGCGGGCGGGCGATACTGATGGGCAAGCAGGCAGATAAATAGAGACTATTGAACTGTTCCGCTGTTTATGTGAAGTCTCTAATTATCTGCCCATTTTCTAAGTCACCCTGACGGCCGACGTCCTCCGTGCAGTCGCCGGCGAATACTTGATGAGTGTTCCCGGAACGGCGTGTCGCTTCTGCCGGTTCCATCAACGCTTACTGGAAGACTCCATCACTCCCATGCACGCTCTTCCGCCAAACCACGGGTTGACTGCGTACACACCATGCACGCATTGACTCGCGTGTCAGACTTTCTATTGTATTTATCCACTGTTAAGGAAAAGAATCTCGTGGAAAGCGTAGACTGTGTGCGATGTATGCACGCACGCACGCACGCACGCACGCACGCACGCACGCACGCACGCACGCACGCACGCACGCACGCACGCACGCACGCACGCACGCACGCACGCACACACACACACACACACACACACACACACACTGCATAACTTTTAAGAGTTTTAAGCGAGGCGCAGTAGTGATTGTTTCTAATCATGTGCAGCTGTGTCGAACCTTTGGCAAGTTCGTTCACTCTACATTGCTCCAGTTCGCTCAGCTGTATGAACAAGTATAACTTCAGCGCATTAATTGCAGCTGAGAGCTTCACAGAGAAGTCAAGATGGTGGTCGACTGAACATATTTTGTATAAATCTTGGGGCAGTAATAAAGACTTTATACTGTCAGAACAAACTTCTTACTCATTCGCACTGAAGTTATTAATTGGGTATCACGTCCAAAGTTGATGAAATGCGCATACATCATATTTCAACATTACAATGTACCTCTGCACAAATGTGTCACGACGTGAAGCGAGACAACACACGCTTGAAGCCGCGACAAACACAAAGAATAAACACGACATTTATCATATGTCATCAAATATTATTTTAATATTTGATGTAATTATATTCTAAGTATGTTCGTCGATGCTGCATGTGTTCGGTTTAATTAACCGAACATGACGTAATTGCCGTTCTGACGCGTCACCTACGAGCTACCCGGCCGACCGGAAGTGAGCGTAGACGCAGCAATGGCGCCGTACCGCGACCTGTAACCTAATACGATTAACCGGAGGCTCAAGACGGTGCACGTTTCGTCCGCTTTAGATTACTCGCCCACTGACATCAATAAGTTATGACTTTCTCTCCTCTCCTGAACTAGTAGTTTCGCCACAGCAAACAGACGTGCAGTACCGTGGACGTCGGTGATAGGTCGGGCCTTTCGTTGTGGTGTACAGACCCGTAAACATCCGTTTAAGGGAAATGGGTACGATTTCGCGGTAGTCAAAAATCTGTTTTAGGATTGCGAGAAGATTGTGTGTAGGTGTGCATATTGGTGTTTGCGTGTGTGCATGGGTGGAGATTGGGTGCAAAGAAACTTACACAAGCAATTAAGTTCTCACAATGGGAGCGAAATTAATAGCCACAACAGAGACATCCGTAATTATAGTGTACAACGTAAATATCGATTGACATAGATACCTATACGATAATTAATAAAATGCCGTGCGCGTGTATGTGTGCATATATGGGCACGCGCGCATGCGTGGGTTCGTTCGGTCGTGGGTACGTACATGCCGCGATGAACCCTCCGACATAATGACTCTGCATCTTTAGTCAACAATCGCTCTTTTATCCGACGTTACTGCATGAATGTTTACATGCGATTAGTGGATGTTCTTACAACTTGGTCATTCACATCTGCTTCAGACATAACTTGATGTACCCATTCATAAATTTACTTTAATATAAATCTTAAACGTGACTCTCTATTCCTGTAAGGCGTCACCATGCTTTATTAGTCATGCCAATGCTGGACGTCTTTTACGTTTTAATAATTCTGAAGCGTTTATGTATTTTCCTAATGTTTTAATGCGCGTTTTCGATTCATTGTTTTGACAACAAATTGCAGTGTCTTCCTAAACTGTCTTCTTACTTTAAATTCTGACAACAAGAACTAACCAGCATAACAACTCGCAGTTTGTTTGATATTGCTGCCAAGGCCTACAATATTACATTTACATTTTATTTCCGCTAGATCACTCAATTTATTGAATAAAAAACAAAAACAAACAAACAAACAGAACAACATCAGACAGTAATATAAAGTTACCAATCAGCTAGCATACGTCAGGAGACACTCACTAAGGCAAAAAACCCACAGAGATAAACAAATTCACTACAAATTATGCAATTAACACTGAAAATGTTTTAGCAATTATTGCTCCTTTCCCATCTTCCCACTGTGGTGTACACCGCAAATGTTTATTGCGAATTTCTTATTAAAACACACTCAAGAATTACGACAAACTGTTTCATGGGAGAACAGACTACTGAGGTCTGTCAACTCAACACAACATTATACAGAAAGGTTGGTAAAACAGAGGCAAGGTTAGGTCCTCATAAGCGGATAGAGCTGTCTACTGCGTTGGCGGCTCCGTGTTGGTGAAGTGACCGTCACTTCTCCGACGTTGGCCATGCATAGTCTGTGGTTTCGAACAATTGCGATCGGTAATCCAATTTTGGGGTAAGCTTAATTGTTCTTCTGATGTATTTATTGATGGACTGGCGCTCACATTTCGCCGTTACCTTCGCGTACTTCTTACTCGAGGACTCGGCTAAACAATTGATGAGGCCGCGCGTCAGTTCATCGGCAGTTTCGGTCATGGCAAGTCGCAAACTGCGCCCAGAGGGACAGAGCCGCGTGCTACTTACAGACATGACCACGGGCAAGTAAACATGTCATGGTCACCATCTATGGGCAAAGTCTGGCACAGAACATTAATGAACGCCAGCTGACAGAACACGCAACGCATCACAAGTCTTTCTACCTCAGCATACGCCTAGTGTACTCCAGGTCTCTGGCCTTAAATGTGCCCCTATGTCTCTTTTTGGCTGTTTCTGCCGCTCTCGCTCTCTCTCTCTCTCTCTCTCTCTCTCTCTCTCTCTCTCTCTCTCTCTTCTCTCTCCCTCTTCACTCTCTCCATTCTTTCTCTTCTCTCTTCTCCTTATTCCTCTCACGCTGTTATCTCTCTCTCCTCTCTCTCTCTCCTCTCCCTCCCGCTCTCTCGTTGTCTCTCTCTCTCTCTCTTTCCTCTCCCTCTCTCCTCTCTGTCTCTCGCTCTCTCTTCTCTCCTCTCACTCTCTCTCTCTCTCTTCACTCTCTCCTCTCCTTATTCCTCTCACGCTGTTATCTCTCCTTCTTTCTCTCTCCTCTCTGTCATCATTCCCCTCCTCTCTCTCTCTATCTCTCACTCTCTCCCTCCCGATCTTTCTCTGTCTCTCTTTCTCTCCCTCACTCTACCATTCTCTTGTTCTCTCCCTCCATCCTTTAAAACAATGTCACCATACCCCGACGTCAATCGTATCATTTCCCTGGGAGCAATTAGGGCCACTTGTAGTGGCTATTCAGACCTGGTTATTATAATTGTCAGAACGCTAAGAGACTCGCCCAGACCCGCGCCTCGCCTCGCCGCGTCTGCCGGCGTCTTCCGTACCGATGTTTAATGCAGCTGATCTATAAATGTCGAGTAGTGTCGACTGCATTGGCGTTGACAGAAGCAGCTGTCCAAATGTAGGACATAGCTCACCTGGGCTTGCGTTCACTCGGTACGTTTCTTTTTTCCAGTATATGCATCATTCATGGTTGCTGTAGGAAAACAAGCGCCAAGGAGAAAGTGAAAGAAATTGTATGATGTCTGATCAGATTAATAATATTGTATGGGGGATGGTATGCGCGCGCGCGCGCGTGGTGCGTGCGTGCCGACTGTATTTCGTTACGCTAGTGTGTACTACATTTTGTGTCAAGTTGTACTTGCAATCACACAGACGTCTACGTACTGGTCGCACCAGTGTAATGATCAGAATGTCGCACCGTTGTGCGAGGGCTTCCATCTTTCGAATACTATCACTGCCGCTTCGAGTTTCCAAGTTTCTACATTTGTGTTCATGCCAAATTTATCATGTCCGCTTAACCTTATATAGTAGTCTTGACTATAATATAAATTAATCAGTAGTCTTCGCGTAACAGCTAAAGCTTGGCTGAATGCTTCCTCGATACAATAAGTCATTATCGTAATTATGATTAACTGAGTCCATTTATTTATTACGGACGTTTTTGCGGTGACAGGTTAACCTATCTCTTGCAATAATTGATCATCTTGGCATCACTGACCTTTCGCACGTGTCTCAAGCAATAAGTACCAAGATCATTTCCCCACGCATAGCATGCTTTCGAAAATTCACAGGGACACGCCTTGGGAAGAGCCCCATGGTGGTAATGTAAAACACATGCATGACATTTCCAAGTTCAGTGCGACATGCGCGACACTTGCATTTTCGGTGAAAAAGAAAGTCGCTGCGGATATTGAATTGACAGTCGTTGACTAATGCGACGCACATGTCAACGTTGTGTCATCACATGCGAAACTATTCAGTAGGCATTATCCAGATAGGCTTTTAATAGTCAATGATCTACTCCACAGTTAACCCATGCATAGTACTCTTTGTGATTGGGATGACGCGTTTTACTCAAACCTAGAAATAACGAGTAAGCTAGACAAGACGATTGACACAGCGTAATTATTTATTCACATCTGCTTTGAAAACTGTAGCTGCGTGTTTTTCATATAACTGCCAACACTTTGATAAAACCACTACTTGTATATTCTTATACACTGCGTTCGAAGACACCGTGCATTGTTTGCCCAATAGCATTTGCCATCATCTAATTATAAATTAATTTACCTCCAGGTTGATGTAGTTAATCTTTCCGACGTTGTTGTTGTTGTTGTTGTTGTTGTGATTGTTGTGCTGGTATCACGTACTTATAAAAAGTAATGATTATTATCTATCATTTTCATAGTACGTAACATCACTAATTTTTACAGCTTAATTGTTTAAACCTTCGATTGAATGTGTTGATGCAACACGGGTGTTTGTAGTATGCCAACAATTGACAACTACGTGTGTGTTGTTTGTGCGTGCGCGTGTGTGCGTGCGTGCGTGCGTGCGCGTGTGTGTTAGTGAGCGACGGCGTGCGCATGCGTGGGTGAGTGTCCCAACTGGCATGTGTTCCTCTTCGGAAACACATCGGCCAAGTGGCATGAACAAAGCTGTTTAGGATGAGAGGCGAACATGTACAGTCAATGTGCCTCAAGTGCGGCCCCTCGCCCGAATGGTCGGCGATCTAATGATTTTCCCAGCGAAAAGATATGCATATATTCAGAGTAGTACTTGCACGTTCGAGCGACATTTTAATAAGCATTGACACCACACTTGCCTGCTGATGGGAATTACAATATTTATTGTTATGTTAACTGTCACTTTAGCCCAGCGTAGTATGCGACATATAAATGTTTAATATTTTCTTGGAGCACCAGCAGACATGTTTGTCAGACGTCACTGACAATGTGAGAGCGTGTTTCTGTTGTGTTCGACATGAAGAATGCTGTTTTTCCTCTATATATATATATATATATATATATATATAATATATATATATATATATATATATATATATATATAGTGTGGTTGTGAACATAGTTTTAGATATAGCTATAAATAAATAAAAAATAAAAAATAAACGTACAAATGTCAAACAAACACACATATACAAACAAACAAACAAACAAACAAACAAACAAACAAACAAACAAACAAACAAACAAACAAACAAACAAACAAACAAACAAACATACATACATACATACATACACACACAACATATAAAACATATAAACACATAAACAAATAAACAAGCAAATAAATATGTGTTTATTTGATTGCAAGATATTGTGTTAAATGACATGCACGGACAACAAAATCGTCAGAAATGTCAGACGGCTAGCTGACGACAGCTAGGCATTCTCGAAATCATGACTGAATTGACCTCACGCCATCCTTGCATCATTTCGTGATGCCTCTGACAAGAGAATAAATCAGTATAAATAATTAAACCAATGCCGGACAATTCTGTAACAACGACACACGACGACACGTGAGGACATCGCGCGCTGATCTGTGAAGACTGTGATTGCTTACAAAGTGATGTCAGCAAGCAATGGATGATGACACAGCATGCGCATATAAGTTGTACACTATTTCACCAAGTCCCTTATGCAAATTCCTCAATTGGTACTAATTTGTTTTCCCGGTAATCTCAGTCAGAAATGGCACGTGCTGACTCGTGTTACTCTCACAGCGCGTCCGTAAGTAAACACGCGGGATAACCTAACGATGCAGGTGAATATTGGCCGCCCAGCTGCGAAAGACGATTTTATTTATAAAATGTCCATGCGATGAATCATGAATATACATTATATATAGATTTCAGCGTAACTAAAAAAAGTGTAACACAAATGCACACATAACAATACCGTTTTTGATAATGAAGCTAGAGTCATGCGACCTGGAAACAGTAGGAAATTACAAACGTTTTATATCTCTTGTCAGTGGGATGGATAATTTCAAAGGCGAAAATTACGGTTTCCATTATAATCATTTCTAAAGCAAAAAAAGGCTTCTCTATTTTTGTCACACTATAACTGAGCTTGAATTCAGCAAGCAGCCTATGCACGTAAACAAACGCCGTCGGCATACGTTAGTTTAGAACAAAGTGAATGATGCTCAATGACAACCATGTGATTTATGTAATCTAATAGACACAGTTTTTAACATAAGCAAATGAATGAAATGACCTATTGCTATTGGATCATTGACAGAATACAGTTGACTTGTAAGCTATCAACCGGATGTCCCGTTTCAAGCCAGTACTGAAGACGTGCGCAAATGAAAATGCGCGACAGGTGGCGCTGCTGTAGCGGGCAGTCAGGCGACGAATATAGCCGTAGTGTGTTATGCAAGTTACGTCAACGAGCTGTCAGTTTGACGGCAATTGAAATAATTGCATCCTGCTCAATCCTGTTTTAATTTTCACGAAGGCATCCCACTAATCGATGCGATTCCCTGACGCACAGTTGTGGCATGAATTTCGGTCAAAAACACTACGATTTTTCCTCGGAAGAGAGATCGACGCGGAGCGGCGTGTGTGGTCCGTCGTGGGGGGTCACTAGCTACGTAAGATCAACTTTTATATATTCGTATAACCACTAGTTCTAATCAATCACGCTCACGCAAGCATATATACACATGCACACACACACACGCTCGCACACACACATACAGACAGACACACACACGCCCGCAGGCACGCAGGCACCCCGTCACAGACAGACAGACAGACAGACAGACAGACAGACAGACAGACAGACAGACAGACAGACAGACAGACAGACAGACAGACAGACAGACAGACAGACAGACAGACAGACAGACAGACAGACAGACAGACAGACAGACAGACAGACAGACAGACAGACAGACAGACAGACAGACAGACAGACAGACAGACAGACAGACAGACAGACAGACAGACAGACAGACAGACAGACAGACAGACAGACAGACAGCAGACACACACACACACACACACACACACACACACAACACACACACACACACACACACACACACACACACACACACACATACAAAGACAACACGTAACAAACAACGAACGCACGCACGCACGCACGCACGCACGCACGCACACGCACGAACGCACGCACACACGCAAGCACGCACGCACGCACGCTCGCCCATGCACACTCGATTAATGTGGGTTGCGGTGGCGGAGTGAGCATCAATAACTGATTCAAGAGAACCAGGGTTTGAACCTCGTGCTGTCGTCTCGAACCTTAAGCGTGCTCGCTCACTTTACGATGTGCCATTTTGTTCAGCTGTCTGATTGATTACCTGGTTATACACAATGGTTATATTTATATAAATGTACTATCTTCGCGTTGGAATACGTCACAGAGAAGTCGTAATCACGTTCGATTGATCATGTCTGCCGGAGTCAGGTGAAAAACAGTCCTAAGGACAGGGTACTGTGGTTTAAGTGAATTTACCTTTTTGCCTTCATTTTAATCACTCACCCATCCACCCGTCCACTCACACACTCACCGACCCACCCACCCACTCACACACTCACTCGCCTTCAGACACGGAAAGACATAACATTCATGTGTAACACCAAAACACAAAGGCCGTCAAAATACATTCACGAAGACAGCACCTTTTGTCTTGAAGCACACCAATAAACTACAATCATCTCGTTCCAGACTTTTCGGTAAACAAATCCAAGGTCACTGCGTGTGTTGTTTCCCGTCATTCAACGGGGGAACTTATGAGAAATCGTTTGACCTATTCACCTGTTTCTCGGACAGACGACCCGATTAAACGCCACTTACGCCCGTCCGCATTATTTCCCAAGGTGTACTCCGAGTCAGTCGTCGACTTATTTCGAATCAGATTCGTCAGTTGTGGCTTTCAAATGCAATAACAGCAATGCCGCGTCTAACATTGAAATTCAACTCACGTATTTCAATAGACTAGTACACTAGTTGTTCGTCCAATTTCCGCCGTGAATGACATTTTCGAGCAGTTATTGCTTTCTATGAGCTGTCCACACATGCCTCGTTTCCACCAATTTTGTCGTACGAGGCGACGGAATCCGCGCCGCTGTAATATTCGCGCGATTAAGTCGCGCGCACTTTTTGCAGCGTCTTAGAAATATGTTTAAAACACGAACGACATGACAAAGTACGTGTATATTAGGCGACGTCGTGACGCAAGCAGACCGTCCCTGACAGTCCCGCGCACAAAGCGGTACATTTATCTGGCGTGATTCCGTGCAGCGCCGCGTCGAACTGTTTGCGAAGATAAACTCACCACTCGCGTGCTTTTTTGCGTTGGGACCGTTTAATTAAGACGATAAATGACGGCATTGCCCTCTGGGAATCATTCAGATGAGTTTTGTGTTTAGCCACAGATGAGAGTCGTGAGACGTTTGTAGTATTTATTACGAAATTTGTTCAGTTTACGAGGCGCATTCTTTCGAGCGGATATTATTTCTTGTACAGCGTCTCCGGGGTTAGGTCATATTTATATACATATTGTGAGGTCTAAAATTCAAGTTAATTGATTTCATTTATTTTACAGCTGCTGCGTCTTGGCAACAATATTTGCAGTGAAATTTAAAACATGAAACAGACTTAAAGACCCTTAGGGGAAGATGGGGTAAATTATCAACCTGGGTCAAATGGTTCACGATGTTGTCTCAAGCCTTGCAATCTGGTTATGACTATGCACACTTGCAAACTAACCGATGAGGCTTAGTCAGCTACATTGGCACAACAAAATGGTACACTTGGGATCTTTTGTCCTGTGAAAAGCCAAACACAACTGCTGCTACATAGGGTACACATTGCAGAATATAAATTACGTTCGTGGGCAGAAAAGATATTAATTCGACACTCAATAAACCCCAATTTATATTCGATTTTTTATGTTCGTAACCAACATATCAGCTGGATCTGGGGATTATAACCTCCATTTGACAGTCATAATTGTCCAATAGACCATTATTTTTTTGTTCCGCAGATTTCTCTGAAGAAAAGATGCACTTCCGTACGGACGTTATATACCACGCATTTTTTTAAAAAGCAGTGTATATGTTTTCAGTCTTTACACATGATGCCTAGGACAATCAGAAGGACAACGTTGTCAGCTAAGTCGACAGTGCACCGCCGTCATCGCTGAGTACAACAATCGGTGTTTTACCGTCAGCTAATAAAGTCCCCGATCATAATTTTTTAATGATATAAGTTTGGGTTATTTCAGCCACACGCTGCTCGTGATAGACGCAATGTTTATGACGTGAATGGGCCATTACAGAGCATATTGGGATTCCCACCAGTCGTGTATCCGTCTTCACAATGTGGCGGGTATTTCCACTGTTCCCACGGCTAACCCACTAGGGACTGTTGAAGTCAGTTGCTGTAATTGTATATTTCGATTCCGCTCACTTCCACTGTTTCCGGAGACGATCAGCTGGGATTACTGTAGCGCCGTGCAACGACCCCAGCCTGCGATGATACACCGGACAGTACAATAGGGGAAACAGTTACTTGAAAGCAGCAACTCAGGTTTCAAATTACCGGCGTTGGCATCAATACGGGTCGGACATCTCCAACTGCCATCACGTGGTTCGTAATTATTTCATTTAAGGTTCCACCAACCGCCAACACTATTGCAAATGATAATAAAATCACATCGGATTAATGTATTATTTAGAAAATATCATCATATTTAATCGCGGCAGATTAATACGAGTGAAAGGGGGGTGATTCCAATTAAATTTTCTGAGAAATGATATACTATAGTTTTGCTGCAAAACTATTCTGGTGATCATACCACCACCAATATTACCACGTGTGTTAGTTCGCCAACTTGATTCTGCCGACACATACGACAGATAATTGCGAATACGAACGGGTCACGCTTGGCCTATTTACAATATCGACTATCTCGATTTGTGACAAAGTGACAAATGTTATTAAGGCGACACGTGCATTATTAATTTAACAATGGATCGATTACGACTGATAAAAAAATACTCGTCTGCCTCGTAATGAAACACGGATCTCTTGCACAGAGATACCTTTTATTTGCACTCACTTTTATGTAACAGCGGCATCGACGTAGACGGTAGTACGGCAGCCATCGTCTGGTAGTTTGCAGAGCAACTGTTGCGACAGTGTCCACGACGTTGGCTTAAACTGAGAAAGCATGAACACGTGTACGTACATACATATGTGTGTACACAAATGATACGCATGTATGTATGTATGTATGTATGTATGTATGTATGTATGTATGTATGTATGTATGTATGTATGTATGTATGTATGTATGTATGTATGTATGTATGTATGTATGTATGCATGATGCATGTATGTATGTATGTATGTATGTATGTATGTATGTATGTATGTATGTATGTATGTATGTATGATGTATTTGTATTATATATATATATATATATATATATATATATATGTATATATGTATGTATGTATGTTGTTTTATGTATGTATTTTGTATGTATGTATGTATGTTTTTGTTTTATGCCATGTCTGCATGTCTGCATGTCTGCATGTCTGCATGTCTGCATGTCTGCATGTCTGCATGTCTGTATGTCAGTATGTATGTATGTCTGTATGTATGTCTGTATGTCTGTACATCTGTATGTTGGGTGTGTATGTAGGGTGTGTGTTTTGTTTTATGTATGTATGTATGTATGTATGTATGTATGTATGTATGTATGTATGTATGTATGTATGTATGTATGTATGTATGTATGTATGTATGTATGTATGTATGTATGTATGTATGTATGAATGTATGTATGTATGTATGTATGTATGTTTTGTATGTTTGTATGTATGTATGTATGTATGTATGTAGACGTACGTACGTAGTACATACTTTCGTCTATGCATTATGTAAAATGACATAGAAAAATGGTAGTATATACATATATGTATTATACATGTAATACGTACACTTGTATACTATGCATGTATGTATAAGTACATACACGTACGTACGTACGTCTACGTACGTACGTACGTACGTACGTACGAACGTATGTGCGCAATTCACTCTCACTACTAGCGAAAGCCACTCAAATTATAAATGACATCACTCATATTTTATATGACGAATACATGCTTCTGCACTAGAAAGTTTAGAACTATCACATCCAAAACAAATAGGAGGCATTTTTAATTAATTTCCATGTTTGTACAGCGTTTCCTTGAGAGAGATTACATTCATTATATGTGTGCTGTATGTAATATTTGTGACGCAACGACCACAATTATACTTATTCTAATATAGGTTAGGCTTTTCGTATTTAGGTCATCATGATTAAAGTTTAGATGCTGTTTTAATAACTTAGCTATATTACAATGCTATTTATGTATTTTATGAACCCCTTTTGGGATAATAAAGCATTAATGTATTGTATTGTATTGTATTGTATTGTATTGTATTGTATGTACGTAACCTACCTACGTATGTATGTATGTATGTATGTATTTTATTTATATATATATATATATATATATATATATATATATATATATATATATGTATATATGTATGTATGTATGTATGTATGTATGTATGTATGTATGTATGTATGTATGTATGTATGTATGTATGTATGTATGTATGTATGTATGTATGTATGTATGTATGTATTTGTATGTATGTATGTATGTATGTATGTATGTATGTATGTATGTAAACAATATTTCTTAGTGCCTGCATATATATCTTTTCGAGTCATTATCTCCATTATCTTATCAAGTTATATCTATTCAAGTCATTGTTAACCCGAACCATAATATTATTTGCGACGTACGTTACGCCTATAATAAACTTCATATTAATTCATGCTGTGCTGTTCTATGGAGGAGTTTGAGGACAGCGAGACCACTGCACCGACATTCTGCTGAAGATACAATATGTTTGATAACCTGGCATTTGGAGTAGTCTTTAAAATCCGCTTAGTGAACGGGACGTGTCAAATAATTATGGGAATGAAACGATGAACATCCACAACCTCCTCATTGCATATATTCTGACATATACTTATACTGAATGGAGAACTTTCAGATCACTTAATACATCGTTATACGCAACGTTCCCTATACCCAAAGGGTATGCCACGAAACCAATACTACCGGAACACGTCGAATGACGCGAGTTGGGCCTATTGTCCGCGCTGCCTCTGGGTAATAAGGCAGCCGGCAGGTAAAACGCTTAGGTAATTGCTAACGAAGCTCACTCCCTGTAGCGGTGGAGCTGTGCCCACGAGACCGCGTAATGCCAGTGCACCCCTTCAGTTCAACCCGTGAGTAAATACGACGTCTTGCTGCAGCCGTGTCTACAGGGCAAGACTCGTCGATCACACGGGCCGCTTCACACATTGTGCTTCTAACAGAAATCAATACGCCAAGGATTTGTCGAGGAATGTAGTTTGTTGTGTGCCGAAACCTAGTGTATAATACGGCCATATTGTCTTACCGTTTAGTCCTATAGTAATCAGACTTTGCATTGAAACGCAATCGTAGGTGAATGAAAATAAAGACGTCATTTCGTGTGACATGATCATAAACATTTAACCATATTTATGGGGAAACAATCACATGTTATTTACTGGTTTACAGACAAACACAATCACACTGACTCCTTCACTCGCATGCGCACACGCACGCGCACGCGCACGCGCACGCGCACGCGCACGCGCACCGCACGCACGCGCACGCGCACGCGCACGCGCACGCACACGCACACGCACACGCACACGCACACGCACACGCACACGCACACGCACACGCACACGCACACGCACACGCACACGCACACGCACACGCACACGCACACGCACACGCACACGCACACGCACACACATTAGCGCTAACTCTAACACACACACACACACACACACACACACACACACACACACACACACACACACACACACACACACACACACACACACACACACACAAACAACACACACACACACAAACACCACACACACACACACACATTAGCCTAAACAACACAACACACACACACACACACACACACACAAACACACACACACACACACACACACACACACACACACACACACACACACAACACACAACAAACACACACACACACAAACACACACACACACACAAACACACACACACACACACACACAAACACACACAAACACACACACACACACACACACACACACACACACACACACACACACACACACACACACACACACACACACACACACACACACACACACACACACACACACACACACACACACACACACACACACACACACACACACACACACACACACACACACACACAAGCATAACAAGTCAGTGAATTGTCGTCGTAATAACGCCATTGATACCACACATATCATGCGATCTCTATTTTTCACCGCTGTGTCTGCTCTGCGTCCCTGCTGCAACCGATACAGCGATTTTATTAGCGCAATTGAAATAACATCTGAGATAAACTACTACACTGTGGAAGGTGCAACGATTTATCGTCACCGGATGTTTGATATGGTTATTGTGAGTGCTTGCACGTATCCATTGCCATCGTTTCGGTGCATGCTTGAACTGTCCCCGTGTGAAACAAGCACGTGGTCTCAATGGCGTCGTTAGCCGGTCTGTGCAACAGAGTCACGTATTCTGTAAATTGTATTTTAATGTCACGTGCCTTTGTCATATTCTGCCATAGGGATCGCGTGTCTCGTCTGCTGCCATATCGTTTTTATATTATGTTGCCATTTCCATACCCTAACTGGTCTATAACAACTCAAACAAGCTATACAATGGTTGGCGGCAGAAGCCTCCGTCGTAATTTGTTTAGGTGGAATCCATCCTGCTATATGGTTCAGAGGCATGGACGCTACTGCAGTGCAAGAAGCTCGGCTCGATGGCTGCTACACAAGTATGCTCAGGATGGTGTTCAACGTTACATGGAGGGATAGGGTCAGGAATGAGGTCCTCTATGGAGATCTCCCTCGAATCACTACAAAAATCAGGAAGAGAAGACTTCGAATGGCAGGACACTGTGTCCGACACCCTGAACTGGCTGCAGGCAACCTCGTTCTGTGGGAACCGACGCAGGGACGAGCTTCACGAGGCGGCCAGTCTTTGACTTTTATCGACCAGCTCCTGCGAGATACTAGTCTCAAAACAGCAGCAGATATCAGAACATGTAGGGAGGACCGTGATGTTTGGCGTGTCATCGTTGCCCGAGGAGACACGAGACTCGACCAGATGAAGGTTTACACTCAACCAAATAAACATTATCTAGATGGAACTATTATGCAGATAAGTTATTATTTTCAAATTGTTTTCGTTGTGCAGTGATTTTAGCTTTGAATACGCTTATGATACGGAAAAGGAGGTGGGGACCAGTTGTGTCTGGAATCGTCAAATATCACTCAAAACGGACCAGTAAGCAGAATCACTTATTACAGGCAAGACCGCGAGAATGGCCTCATTTCACAAATTACGTTTCCTGGCCTATTCGCGTGAATTTGAACGTAAGAGCATACAAACTGAACTGGCAAATATCTGAGAGCAGCGGACCATATAATAAATAGATTATCGATTTATTTATAACTCTGTCCAGCCAATATTTTAAATTACTTTTGTACTGTGCAGCAGCAGTGACATCTTGATAGGCTCCACGGTAGATCTAGTCGCTTCTTATCTACGAAGTGTTGAATTGGGTGTAGATCTCGTTAAAGCCTCCTAACTATGTTCTACTCAAAATCGGCGCTAACGTTGGGCGAATAGGCAGAACGAACGAAAGATGTATGTGTTCTAACTAAACTGTTCGCAATTATCCAGCGAATACTTGTATTTCCTCCTTAGATGTAACTGTGTTAGTTCATACCATTCGGAATAACACATTTGTTACTGCATCACTGACGAATTAGTGCAGATGTTCGCTACAAAGCACGTGTATTTAATGTTGAAACAAGAGTAAATGTTTGGAGGAATTTACCTTTAGCCGGTTTCGTAGATAAGACAATGGCGATACTCAACGTTTAAAAAAATAAATACAACAATAACATAGTGAGAATCAGAGAAAGACAGGCAGACAAAGAAAGGCTAATTGAACTGATATAATGTCATAGAAGAGACATGTATCACATTCGACACAAATGGATGTAAAGGTAAAATTATAACCGGTGATGAGATCAGCATTAAACGTACTGCAACAAACTACCACGGTTATAACTTCTGGGTATGTCCGAATCCTGACGGGCATGTTAGGACTAAATCAGATTATTTTAAGAATTTCCACGTGTGGCCTTCTCATCATGGTTTTTAAACGTTTGGATGCCGTGCAGAACATCCTAAACACAGGTGTATTGTTTTGTGATTCTAGCAACACGGAATTCCGAAACAAACGTTGTGGTGAGAAGGATAGCCATAATGATTGTAGAGGTCCATTATTAGGCAGTCTCTATCCTCTGGTGAAAATTCTTGCTTTCGTAAAACTATGTAAATTCGTTAGATTCATTCCGTTCGTTACTGGCATATCAGGCGATGGATGTGACGATAGTCACGTAGACAAATCCTAGTCGTGTGCCTAGATGTACGATCAATGTCTCCGCCCTCCCACTTACACGGTCACGAATTCAACGACACCTCGCGACAACACCAATAATCCGTTATTTGAAAAGAGTCACATTGCATGTGGTGATGCTTCCTCCAAGTTGGTCCAGTTTCTTGACGCTGATTGCTCCGTCCCATTGAAAACCGCACGTGAGTGGCATTCAGCAAGACGCACGTGCTGCCTGAAATGAAGCGACTCTCGTGTATCATTCTGATTGGTCGAATACCATCACAGCCATCACAGCGTGGTGTTTTTATTGGCAGTTATCGGAGGCAAAACTGTAGGTCGTGAATGCAGGTCACGTGAATGTCCAGCGCAGCGTAATCGCCAGTACACGATTGTGCTTGGCGGAGGGAATCGGTTACGAAGTAGCAGCGGTTGACACGAGGAGTCTCTAAGACGATGAACGACCTCGCAATCTTCTGCCGTCGCCATTACACCCTAGAGGGTCAAATGGGTGCGTAGGATTCGTTGCAATTTTACACGCGTTGCGCGTCTTCGTCTTCCAGCTTCCGCAAAGTCCACGTCCTTCTTCATCCTGTCTTTCCATTTCTGCTGGTCTCTCTCTGGTTGTCTTTCCGCGGCCTGGCGAGTCCGCTGCTGTTCTCAGTTAGTTCTGTTTCAGTGAGGTATGTTAATGTTAATTAAATGTAAACACCCATCTTTAATTATATTGTAATTCGTTTCTAGTATTCACACACAGACTAACTGTGAAGAATTGTATTTTTATTTACTCCAACTGTCGTGAGCCTGTATGGTGCATTCGAATCTTTGACAGGAAATGTGGAAGTTATCTTTGAGTTTGTGTGTGTGTGTGTGTGTGTGTGTGTGTGTGTGTGTGTGTGTGTGTGTGTGTGTGTGCACGCGCACGCACACGAACATTAACACTAACACGAACACGAACACGTATAGGTATCCGTACCCGTACCCGTACCCGTACCCGTACACGTACACATAAATACAAACACACAAACAAATACAAACACACGATCACACGATCACACGAACATACGTACACACGAACAAACATATACAACCACACGCACGCACATGCACCCCTACACTCCCGCATACATAAACACAAACATACCCACAGACACATATAGACCCACCCATCCACCCCCTCACACATACATAAACATACACATACACACATATATATATATATATATATACACACAAACACACAAACACAACACGCACGCACGCACACACGCACACACACAAAACATAACACACACAAAAACACAACACACACGTACGCACGTACGCACGTACCCACAACACGACAAAACCACCACGCACGCACGCACGCACGCACGCACGCACGCACGCACGCACGCACGCACGCACACACACACACACACACACACACGATGTCGTTCTATCCATTGACGTACTGCGCGAGTACATCTGGTGACGACGCCAAATATGATGTCCATCCGGTCGGTCTGTGACACGTGATCGTCTGCGCTGCGACAATCACTTGATAATCGCTATTCGAGCGCCCCATGTGCGATTCGTTAAACCGTCGTTGCCTCCGGGGACACTTACGGTCGACGGACGACGACGTAAACGGTTGTGTTTGTCCAGCGACAGACGTCGACGTATCGAGTAATGGACACCGGAGCTTACGGAGATGGTCGGGGCACGATTCGTCGTCCGTAAATTCGAGAACAATACGACTGTGGCGGCGGGGAGAAGAACCAAGAAAGGGATGAGAAGGAGAAAGAAAAGGCGAAAAAGATGTTCACATTTTAGGAGAACCTCTACTGTTACTTCTGGGACACATATAGTCCTAAGATTACAATTAAGAATCCGTATAATGCTTTGTGTTCGTCTTTAGATATTGTAATAGTAATGTTTAAAGGTATTGCCAAATTGTTACCAAATAACCTACAATAATTCATGAATCACAGTTATGTGTTAACGCGTCTTATATGCTGAAGTGATATCTGAAGCAAAAATAGAATTGAGAACATATATTTTCATATTTATATAACCCTAACCTATGGAACTGTTGATAGATTCCTTGAATTAATAGGTAACTAATTAAATAGATTTTATAAAACTAGCCAAATTACTTAAATGTTTATGTCTATAACAAAGTCACGCACACAGTGTGATGGAATAAAAATTACGTTATTAATGTTTTGTGTTATTGGATAGCAACTAAAATGTATACCTGCTAATGTTATGTTTGTATGAGGGGAATATGCTTAAACAGTATTAAACGTCAAATGTTCCGTATGAAAATAAAATTATTTAGTTTACTTTAGCTTATTACTAATTTATTCATCCTCCGTTACCGGAAAAGAAACACTAAATAGTATACATACATATTCATTTATACATTCACTTACAAAATACACACTGTGAATTATAAAATGAAATATATGTTATATAGTTCTATTTTCATTTGGAAATAAAACAATGATTGGTTGAGCGTCACGACGACTTAATGTGACAGTGCTGGTTTCGTGACTTTTGCACCATTCCACTATAAGGACATTAACCCGATTGTAATCTTAAGAACGTCTTGTGTTCTTTTTGATCTACGTACTCGTGACCAGGTTCACAGCATGAAGTTTGATTTAAAATGTTGTCCTTGTGAACCGCGACTGTATCACTTTCTTTGTGAAATTGACGACAGGTGACTAAAAATGTCGACCACTTCGCCGATTTATTCCCACAACATATATCTGCTCCACTCAACTACAAAGAATAATAACTTGTACAATAAATTATATTTGTCAGTGTGAAATGTGAAAATCCAATTATTTTCATTATGAAAACCTTTTTCACTGTGAATTGTGATGTAGGACCCCTGCACGGCCTCCCCTAGAAGTACATACGCCCTATTCTATACTGAAGGAATGATGTGTTCCTCGGCGCTGATCTTACAAGTTGTGTACGGCCAACACCTAGCGCGGCATCGGGACATTTTCGCCGACGTATTTCCTAAATAGTCCACCGAAAAGAAGACGCTGTTAGCGTTCTCTCCCATCAGCGGCTTCTCAAGCGGGCGGATCAATACTGATGCCGGATGGATAGCTGTTTGTGAGAACGTTTGCACTATTTCCGTGATTCCATCAGAGTGGACATACGCATTACTCGTTACAGCTGTGCGACTATCTGGACATCGCATCAAGATGTGTCTGTTTAAACTAAAACATGGTTTATGACGTCGCACCATAACGATGATTAAAGTTATTTCGCATAATCGCGATACAGTTATTATTGTTATTATAACACACTTGTATGACGCCAATATCCGGGAGCTCTGGAGGGACAATAAACAAGAGTCATTAAGGAAAATCATTAAAACGACAGAACAATAATTGTCCTGAGTTATAATTAATTGCTGCAATCGAAATGTACACCAGCATGCTTTCAATATTGCCTACGTGCACATGACTAATTAACGGCATTATGGTAATGTCACAACCACATTTATTATTAATAATAATAAGTCCTTTATTTTAAACAACAAGAACATAAAACAATAGTACAAATAGTACATCCCGTTATTCGAAAATCCCTGTTCAACCTACGAACAACAAACACTCGTGGGTAGTAGTAACTAAATGTGAGCCTGATATCACACACAGGCATACACGCACGCACGCAGCACACACACACACACACACACACACACACACACACACACACCACACACACTCACTACACACACACACACACACACACATCACACACACATACACACACACACACATCACCAGTACTATCACATACACACACACTACTCACACATACACACACACACACGCACACACACATATACATATACACCACGCACACACACACACACACACACAACACACACAGCACACACACACACACACACACACACACATACACACAACACACATACACACACACACACATGCGCGCGCAGGGATGCACGCACTAAGCAGTCTGTTCTGCTTTGACGGAGTTCTGTCAACTAGAAAATACGACTTGAATGCGTCCATCACTCAGTTTGGGGGTGTCGTGTATTGGTCGACCACTTGGTGCATCGCCAGCTCACGAGTCGTTCACCCTCTCAAATAAGTCAAGTAAACTAGATCAGTTCTGTGTGGACCCCAGTGGGCCGGGTACATCCGGGCAAGAATCGCTGTGCTCTGTGTATTTATTAGTCAACACGATAATTTAATGGATTTATATATATATATATATATATATATATATATATATATATATATATATATATATATCTCTTATAATAGTAATTTTGAAAATATATGAGTAAACGAATTCATATGACGATAATAAATGATAGATTTATATTATAATATATATATATATATATATATATATATATATATATATATATATATATATATATATATATATATATATATATAATACGAATGTCATATGATGATAATAAATGGATAGTTATATTATAATATATGTATATGATATATGTATATAGTATGTATATATATATATATATATATATATATATATATATATATATATATATATATATATATATATATATATTATACATACATATATTAAATATAAATCTGTCATTTATTATCGTCATATGACATTCGTTTACCTGCATTGTTTCTGCAAAATGTGTCGTGATTATGGCCGATGTGCAGATCTATTCAAGCGGTATCAACATTGTAATGTTCTGCAGCAATATTGTTCGTTTACTGCATACCAGCGTTATTCGTTAGCGAGCTGTGCGTAGCTCGGTATTATTAATTTGTCCAGGCCCTTAACGTAATTACGCAAATTCCTTTACAAGGATTGCTAATTTATTAGAACAAATTCGCTGAATAATCATATCGAAAGCTGACCATATTTCACGTTTGGAAGTCTAAACCCATAATTACGCCAACGCTGGCATTTATGCCCGCCATTAGTGAACTTGCCGGGAAGGAAAACTTCAGTGGCGCCCCATCACGGTTACTAAGGCTCTCATGAATTAACAGCGTCGATTATCCAGGCACCGCGAGATGGAAGCACTGCAGGGTATCCTCACTTGTCTCGTTGAAGTCAAGCAGCCGGGCGACAGGACTACTGTAGTTCTTGCTGTTTAGTTTGTGTTTGTGTTTGTGTTTGTGTTTGTGTTTGTGTTTGTTTACTCTTATTGGCTGTGGCAGATTAAGAGTTTCGAGGATAGCAGGCAACCGGCACTTTCATGGGTCCCTGGATAAATCAACTTCAAAGATATTCAAATTAAAACGTATACCAACTGACTTCGACTACGACTACGACTATAATATATATATATATATATATATATATATATATATATCGTAATCGTAGTTGTAGTGGTAGTCATATTCCGTTAGTGTACGTAAAGATAAATATTGACATGGAGTATATATATATATATATACTATTTATATAGCATACTTAGTAGGGTAGGGCCATTACGCAATCCCATAGTATCTTAATTGTATGCTATAACCAATAACTAAAAGCATGGTTAACAGAGCAGAAAACAAAAGTCAATGTATTTAAAGATAATGTAAAACCAATTGCAAACACTTGGAGGCCCATTTTACATCCCAATTCTTATTCCATTATCGTGCATAACAACGTAACTTACCGGGCGATGCATGCTGCTCGAGTTGAAGCCGTTTGATCGGCTGTGGCGAGGCGCAGGCAGTCATCGACGGTACGTATAAATCGTGCCAAAACAAGATGGAATTAGAATCACTCTGTAGCCGCTCCTGTCCTCGCTGAATACGACGAGGAGGAATTTATCAAAGCCCAGTAAATACGGTGTTGCTAGGTAGACTTAAATGTATAATGTAGAGTTATCGCACCTAAATAGAGGAGTCTACATTTTAGTACGATCAGTGTTCTTTGGTTCAACATGTGATTCATAACAACAGGAGTCTTTACTGGCTGCTACGTTTTCGCGATGTCATTAATTTGCCACTGACGGGTACGCGTAAGACTGGTCGCCGCCTGGAATCGTCCATCAACTAGCAATCAGTCATTCGCGACAACCATCGATACACCGCAAGGCGACTGCCCCAGCCCGGTATTATTAATGTAGGCCTACAGTTCGAAGCGTCACATCGTGAAGTCCAATGGCGTCTCCCGGCAAGTCCACCAGCCGACGCCACCCTACCGTTGGACGTCGAGTACGCAGACGACACGAAATGCACGAGCTCCTGGCGCTCGTTCCTTTAAAGCTGCTCCCTCCACTCATTCGCGTAAAACTCGTTTGCTCGTAACGAATTGTTGTAATTTCACAAACAGCGGAGGTATAAAATACTCACTAATGATTGCTTAGTTGGTTTATACATGTTACTTGTTTTGTCACATATGGCATGTAGCAGGTTAATATCCTAAGGCTAAGATTAACTAGGCTTAATTAGCCTACTAGTAGCTAGGTATAAGTGATCCGTAACAGTTATACTTAGGCCTTCGCTATACTTATTCATAATGACAATATTTAATAGTTATAATAATAATTGAATACATTAAGCAATGATGATAATTGAATACATAAAAATAGGTATATACATATTATTTTAATTTATTAGTAACATTAATGTAATAAAATAACAAGATATTGCTTGCATTTGGAAGCCTGGGAGGTAATCATTCATAACATTGCAAGTTTTTCAAGTACATTAAAATTCAAAGTGTCACATTTTCAGAACATGAGGTGTCATCACCATAGGGCATGCGGAAAAGCTCATCACCTCAGGTAAATGAGTGTTGTAATATACATTAATTTACTTTCTCAACAAACCTTTTATAAACATTGTACAGATGTATGACATTTGTGAATCCAATGAGCCTGGGGCCCTGTGGATGTGCTTCCTACACTGTAGGAATTTGGTATGACTGCAAACTTTTTATAATAGGTCAATGCTAATGTGCCTCAATATTGTTTGAAATATGACCCAGTTTAAGTGATAATAATAAGTTGTGGCATTTTCCGATATCACCACTCCAGATGAGACAGTGGAAGCTGAAGCTATGCGGTATCAACAAAAATGTAGACTACACAATTTGGTTCAAAGGCCAGTAGAGTTTTTTGTGCCCTCAAGACGATTTCTGAATCTGCCCCTCTATGTGATATTTTATTTGTCTGTATTAATGGGTGGGTGTACTTGTTAAATTGTATATAAGTAAAGACATCATAAAGTAAACACTTTTTATCAAAACTATTTCATGAAATTGACTAAAAAATAATGGCAAGCACAATATAAGTATAACTACAGGTACAATCACTGCACTTGATATAATGTATTTATTTCATCAGATAACAAGCAAAGCAGCAATAACAAAATCAGGAAAAAGTTGAAAACGTGTTAGGTAAATGTAAAAAAACAGTTACTTTTATATATATTCGTATCATCGAGCATCCAGCACATGGTATATAAAATACTAATTAGTTCAAAAACATGAATCCTAATCATTAGGCTTTCAAATTATGCCTTTCACAGATAATACATTAGCTTTAGCAAACATGTGCTTAGTGATACATGTCATGGTTAATTGTTCAATATTCTGAAAGAATTGTCGTACGAAAACATATTTCTGGAAATTTACTTTTACAAAGAGTTCACATCACCACACTAACACACACACACACAATTGTTACAGAAACACGCTGTAAATAGATATCATATACATACTATGTACATATAATAACACTTTGACCATGTTGGATATTGTGCTTTAGAAATAATAAATAATTAAATAAAGTAACTAGATTAAACTTTTTTTTTAAAATCAGTAGATATAAAATAACCTTTTTTATATTTAATGCTATGTATCTTTACACCTAAAAAGTGGCTAAACTAATCAGGGTCCTTGCCATGTGGCTGAGAGTTACATGTGCAATTGCTATATGTTTACTCAATTCTATGAAGAGTAATGGCTAGATATAGTGGTGAATAATTTTCTTTTGTACAATTAGTATTTTCACATATTAATTTCAGTGTGGCGGAATGTTTCCCACATTAGTAGAAATATTCAATATAACAGGTCTGAGTAATGTATATATAACATGTGGACATGCACATTTTATAATATATGAATATAACAATTATATTATCATGGTATTGACTTTGGCTAAGTGTGTCATCACATATAAAATATCACACTTGTCAGAGCCATGTTAACTGTCACTTTGTTTCTTGTATAGGCAGATGCGGATGTACAGTAAAATGCCAGGAAGCTGGAATGCAGTATCATCAAAGAGAGTGAACTCACACAATGTAATCGTTATCCAAGCTGATGTAGTTCACCAAAGAATGTCGAACCTGTTTTACAGTGTCGAGAGAGGTTGACCAAAAGCTTATGCCATGTTTGACAGACCATGGCATCCACCGTTCCATCACCAACTGCAAAGCTAGTCAGGCGTCACCATATTCGCATGTCAAGCACTCTGCATTCTACATTGGTCTCTAGTCAGTCAGAGTATCTGACCGGCATGGAAGCCAGTGTACACACCACCAGTACTGTGGAGTCTGTCATGATGCAACACACAGTACAACTGGGATCAGTTCACTTGGTCGACATTCAAATACATGACATTTAATATGCAGCATATTGCACGGCTCATGGTTGTATAGTCTTGTCCACAAATACAACTGTCCTGTATAGCATATTAACTTGTTGAACTAGTGGTAGTAAGCATTGCTCAGTTTCTTGTTGACCTGTAAACAAAAGCATGTATTCAATTTCAGTAAACAAAAAACATGCATCATGGTAGTGGAGTTGGGAGGAAATAATGATGCCATGTAATAACTATTACATGGTGTACACATATTCATTTTTGACATTTTATGTCAAACATGAATATATGAGGTTGTCTGGTGAAAGCAAATGTTGGAAATGACAAAATAAGGTTATTGTGATGCCAACAGCACATTCCCTCAGAAAATATTCAAGCATTCATAATATGTATGTCTACCTTCTTCAACACTGTATTATTGATTTTTTAGTCATCGCTGCAGTATTTCCCCTGCTATATGATGAGTGAGGTGGACCACCTCAGTGTTTTTCTAAGCCAATTTGCTCAAAATATGCCAGGATGGCCACCTCATAGGTATGTTTTGCTATAAACATGTTTACACTTGTAGCTGTGCATATGTTTCCTCTCTATTTCCCAGGGAATAAGTTAAAACATCCTTCAGAATGCACCATTTTGAAGGTAATTTTAAAAATTGATCTACGTAGCCATGCCCCCCGACTCGCATAGTTTATGTGCATTAATGTCTGTGGTATAATATGCATTATACAACACTAACAAGAGCAAAGGTCATTCTAGTTTTCCATGTTCAAGATACTATGTGAATGAAAACAATGTGTATTTAAATGGACATATTAAAATATTTTGATAATTTATACATTGTTGATTGTTAAAATGTTTAAATTACCTGGATTGATCAGATGTGAGCCTCCCGCAGACTACGTATCCTCCCGGCATCTGCCATACCCATGTGACTGCCTTAATCTTAGCCCCTCCTCTGCCTTGTGTCACTTTTGCATTGTAGTGGGGCCTGTAGCAATATTATAATTCGAATGTATTATGCATTCATATAGTGCTGTGATAAAAATGTTGATAAATATTTGAAAACAGCTGGGACGTGTGAGTTGAAAGGTACAAGGTACATAGACTACAGCCAGGCATCATTGACTACAATGGAAACAAGTGCAAGAATGTTATATGTAATACTTGCATGATATAATAGTGTACACCTATTGTATTAACATTTCAATCAATTATCGCTGTCATAAAAATCTAAATTATTTTGCATAAAATGTAATGGAAATAACAACATTCAGTAATAGTACTGAAATGTGAGTCGCAATACACTGTTTTAATAATTGTGAGATTAATGTAATTCTCCGTTTGACGTTCTGTTAACGAGATAACGGATGCTCCCCCTAAAAATACAAAGCTTCTTGCCCGACCAACAAGAGCCTACTACCAATCCCCCATGTCAATTTTATTTATCATTCCGTCCCTCCCGTCATCTATTCTCTGTGGATATGTACTTTCGCAATTACTAAGTTTATTAACAAGATCCTGCGTAATCAAATACAATACCGGTACATATCAACACAGGTTGTGTCTGGCTGAGTGATGCCGAGCGATATTGATGGTGACTGTCAACTCAAAGTCAAACTGGCTTGCCTTGTCAGTGACACTGTCAGACTTATAATTATTATAATCTTACAAGTTAGATAATCCGCGTCGAGTAGACGTTCACAAGAGTTAATTAGCCCCCGACTACTCGCTCTTGTTGCTAACTGCGTTAATGCACTTAATGCGTACCTTCGTAGAATAATCACTTTGCCTTTGCTTTGGAATCTTAGTCATGACGCGCAAAAGCACGTGCGATTTGTTATTATGCCGCAGTAGGTCGATCTCGCATAAAGCACGTGACTCAAAAAGCAAAGGACGTCGGCAGCTGCCGATTGTTTCGCCAGATATACCCGGTGTAACGGCGATTCTTTTGTTACGATTAAAAATGACAAGTACGCATTAAAAAAATTAACTGACTGCATACTAGTTAAACTATTAACACATTACACATTACACATAGGTGTTGTGCGCATGCGTCAGGTGTAGTCGTTTTGTTTTACCGGCTCTACTATTATCACTAACAGGATAACATCTAATAGGTCTTGCAAACTAAAATTCACAGATGTTCAATAGTATCACGTTTAGAACATAACCCGCCAATAACTTTTCCGAACAACTTACCCTAAACTATATTTTGCAAAATTAAATTGCACAGCAACCAGTTCCTTAAAATGGCGCCTATGTAAACAACCACTAAAAGCGCGCGAAATCCAAATCCCCCCAACACAACTCAAACAAAAGCGTATTTCAAATATTTTATACGACCAGAATAAACGCGAACTTAATTGAGTTAGTTACATATAATCCCCAAATAAAAACATATGCAAGATTAAAGTAACTTGCAAAATGTGGCAAAATTAGTCCGCTCTGCAACCGGCTCATCAAAATGGCGCCGATGTAAACAACCACTAAAGCGCGCGATACCCAAACCCCCAACACAACTCAAATAAAACCGTATTTCCTCACATTTTAATGTGACAAACACAACAAACACAAACTACATTAAATTTGTTATAAACATATGCAGTTACGCAAATTAGACGGAAAGTAACGTTGTCACGTTATTCAACAACTTAGATCCATTCCTTTGATAGGCTGTCAGTACCAATGAAACAAAATAAATTCATCAACACTTAAAAACAATAACCTTTCCTACTAACAGGCCCTTCGTCAGACGCCTTACTCGCACTGACGCCCTGGGGCCCAATTTGGGTGAACACCTACATTTTCCTTTTGCACTGCACTAGCGTCTTGATACGCATACACGTAACATATTAAACAACAGATAATTGTTCAGCAGTACTGCAGCCTATATCATTTGAACTCACAAATTATCGATTACTGATTGTCTTTTCATCCAACAGTGCACAACAATGTTCCAAGGATTCCTGTTTGTGCTTTTGCTCATACTAGCCTCCAATAGATTCTTTTCACAGTCCTTTGATGCTACTGAAACTAACTCGATCAATGGAATATTTGCTTTCTCACGCCGCTCCTTCAATTCAGCTCATCTTACATGGCCTAGTCCAAAAATTAATAAGACACTGACCATACTTGCCCTCTTCCTCTCGGGAGACATACAAACCAACCCCGGTCCAAGGCATCAACCTGTATACCCGTGTGGATTTTGCGAGCTCGCTGTCTCGTGGTCACCCAATGAAGAAGCTGTATGCTGTGATGAATGCAGCATATGGTACCATCGGTCATGTCTTGAAATGTGCACCAAAGATTATAGCTTGTTACAACGCTCAAACGTACAGTGGCTGTGCTGTAGGTGCCAAACACTTAATATATCAAGCTTCACCTTCCGAAGCTTTGAAATCTCTCCAAGTTTTTACGAACCAATTGCTAATGAAAACATCACTCTGGAATCACTCTCTCCAACTTTCAACCTACTCTTCACTAGCAGTCCCAAATCAACAGACCAACACATGTCAGAGAATCCAACAAGAAGATCCAATAATTCATCACGCTCCTCCAACAAAGCTAAATTCACCAGCTCCAGAACAAGCTCATCTGCATTTGACCTCCCACAAAAGAAAAACCTGCGTGTTATGACCGTAAATTGTCGTAGTGTGATAAACAAAAAAGCCGACCTTGAAGCATCTATAAACTATATAAAACCAGACGTCATCTGTGGTTCTGAATCCTGGCTCAACAATAACATAAAATCCAGTGAATTATTCCCAGAAATCACACCGCATACCGGAAAGACCGCAACACAGCAGGAGGAGGTGTTTTCTTGCTTGTGCGGAAGGACATCGTATCTTCCAACCAACCAGACCTAGATAGTGACTGTGAAATTCTGTGGGCAAAAATACAACTTCAAAATAAAAAAAACATGCTAATAGGTTCCTTCTACATGCCACACCGATGCAACAATACCATACAAGAACTTAATAAATCCCTAACAACGATAACAAGAAGTTCAAAACAAAAACAAATAATCCTCTGCGGAGACTTCAACTGCCCCGACATATCATGGGAAATAGGAAACGTAAATACCTGTAGTCCAGACCGATCCACTCAGCAATCCCTCATTGACGTAACCGAAAGTGCCCAACTGACGCAAGTCCATAATAGTTCCACTAGAGAAAGCAAGTTGTTAGACCTAGTCTTCACTACAAATCCAACAATAGTAATACACTCTGTATCGGTACCAGGCATATCCGACCACGATATTATTGTCACAGATTTCGACGTAAAAATCCAATACCAAAATAAACAACGCAGACAGATCTACCAGTTTGCTCGCGCTGACTGGGAAAGCCTTAATGATGACTTTAACACCTTGTCAAACAAAATCAACACCCAATACAACACAGGTGCATGCACCGAATCATTGTGGTCAACCTTCAAGAATACGCTAACAGAATCTATTGACAAACATATCCCATCAAAACTGAGCTTCCAGCCGATGCAACCTCCCATGGTTAAATGGGAAGCTGCATCGACTACTAAAGCGAATGAGAAGACTCTATAAGAAAGCTAAGGAAACAAACAACTGGACAAACTACAAATTCATCCAAAAAACATGTAGGAGAAGTATGCGTAAAGCCGAATGGGAATACATCAATAATACCATAACCCAAGGACTCCAGACAAACAACTCAAAACCCTTCTGGAAATACATTAAAAGCAGAAAAACAAGACAACATTGGAGTAGCCCCCCTGAAAAAGAATGGTTCACTGGCGTGACAGCAAGGAGAAGGCTGAAATCCTCCTGGACCAGTTCCAGAGTGTCTTCACCAGAGATGGTGGATCTGCTCCCCACACCTTGACCCTCCACAACACCCAATTATAAGTGATATTAACATTAACACAGCCGAAGTTACTCAAAACCATCAATCCCCACAAAGCATGTGGGCCTGACCAACTCCCGAATGTCATTTTGAAGAACTGTGCTGACACCCTAGCCCCAGCACTCAGGGACATCTTCCAACGGTCATTGGACACAGCCGTCCTACCTTCAGACTGGCGCACTGCAAACGTGTCGGCGGTATTCAAAAAAGGAGATAAATATCTACCAGAAAACTATCGTCCCATCTCCCTTACATCTGTTCCATGTAAAATTCTTGAACACATCATCTACCGCCACCTTCGACTTACCTTGAAGAACACAACATCCTAACAGACCTTAACCACGGCTTCAGAGCAGGCTTCTCATGTGAAACACAACTTCTAACCACTATGCATGACCTATTCTCCTCCTTCGACACTGGAACCCAGACAGACATGGCATTGTTTAGATTTTAGCAAGGCATTTGACACTGTTCCTCACTCAAAACTCCTTACAAAATTATCCCATTGTGGAATCGGAGGCACAATACTTGAATGGCTAAACAAATTCCTGACTGGAAGAACAATGAAAGTCGTACTCGACGGTAAAATGTCGAGAGAAATAACCGTACTGGCGTCCCACAAGGCACAATCTTAGGCCCTTTGCTCTTCTTGTGTCACATCAGTGACTTACCAACTTCTGTCAAATCTCAAGTCCGCTTCTTTGCAGATTGCCTATTATACCGAAAAATACAGACATTCAACGACCATATTTTTCTACAGGGACTTAATGCAACTTGGGAAGTGGGCAAATACCTGTGATGAATTTTAATACAAACAAATGTCACATCCTAAGCATAAAAAATAAAACACAATTCTTCTATAGTCTAAACAATGAAACTCTGGAATATGTCTACCAACCCGTACCTTGGCATCACCATATCTAATGACTTCAAGTGGCACTTTACACATTTCTACAATAACCAAAAAAGCAAATAGCACACTTGGCTTCCTAAGACTAAATATACGCAGATGCCCCCTAAGACGAAATATATGCAGATGTCCAATAAACACAAACGCTGTCTTAGAATACGGAGACATAGTGTGGGACCCATACCATCGGGGGGACATAGACAAATTAGAAACAAATCCAACCTCGTGCAGCTCGCTTCATCACTGGAGACTACCGCTCTAGACACCCAGGATCTGTAACAACCATGCTCACCAACCTTAACTTCGACACATACAATAGATGACGCGACCAAAGACTAAAATTCATGTTCAGAACTGTTAGAGGATCTATCCCAGCTTCCACTGAAACATTCTTCCGGCCCCAAAAAACAAACAAAAGACACATTAAGCCTAAACACTTCCCCGACCATGTATCCTCAAATGTTGTCCAAAAACTAACAACCAACAACACCAGATGTTTTATAGTACCCACAGCCCACACTGAACAATTTAAGAATTCATTTTTTGTAAAAACAATAGCCGACTGGAACCAACTAAACGAGTCGCAGGTCCAGGCTGAAACCATAACTGATTTCAGTCGCCTGACCTGCGGCTCAAACACTCAATAACATGCGCACACACCCCCGTCGTATATAATAGCCACTATTGGCTTCTTTACGACGTATCCCATTCAGATTCAGATTCAGGTCATAAAAGAACCGGTTAGGCGATTAGCAAACGAGTGGAGGGAGCAGCTTTAATTGATAGCCTTGTTTGACAACATTGTCTTTGAGCCTATCTGAGATCAGCTCTCCAACATAGTGTAAGCAGCTACCAACAACAACATAGACGATTCCAACCTCCGCAGCGTGGGAGAGGAGTTTATTATCAGTAAGTTACATTGATCAATTACAGCATTCATAAAAATCTAAATCAACTTCTCTTTATATAGTCATCAGGAAGATGCGTTGGCGATGTCAATGTTCGTTTAACTTTTAAGATGTAATATGAGATGTGTGGTTAATTGTTTCTTGGATATGACAACCAAAACTGCGAACGAAGTTCCGAAAGTGGGATACGGAGTTCCGGTCGTCCGGGGAAGGGCCGATTAGATTAATAATTAATTGCTTTATTCACATTAATAGTGGCTGATTAGATTAATAATTAATTGCTTTATTCACGTTAATAGTGGCTGCCCACTCTCTTGAATGTTTCTGTTGTCCTTTGCCTAGATTCCTGGCATAATTGTTATAAAAATAAATAATATATAAATACTACAACTTACTATAACAGTTTGTAACCTTAACTAATCCCATATACTTCCTAGAGCAGTTTCCAACCTTAAACAATCGTTTGAATAACATCATTTAATTAAACACGGTGGATGTACGTTACACCTGGACAACATTGAACAGATCGTGTCAGCATGCTTGGCCGAGTAGGACGCTATCGATCAATGTGTCGAAAACACAACGAACAAGCGTCATCCGACACACAAACGTACCTGATACAGGAAGAGTGGCGCACGGCAGGCGAGTACGGGCCGCTCCTCGGTGAAACAGAAGACGTCGTTCGCACACAGCGGCTGGTCAACGTCGCCCTCCGCAGGCTGTGAACACTGTGGCCGACTTGGACTAGCCTACTCGCGTTACTCGCATAGCCCTAACGGTGTATCCGGTTTATAGCAATTTACACTGCGCACGCAGTACCACGAGAGTTATCCAACTGAACAGCGATGATCACGGAGACAAACCCCTTATGTAAATAAATAATATAAAATAGTCATTTGTTCAGTGTGTAAATTGTGATGTTCATCTTCTTGGTCTTAAATTATAATTCATAGAATTTAACATTATAATAAATACATATTTATGTGATTGTGTCGTTTAATTATTTTCTTGTGTAGTAGGGGCCTACGTTCCCTATTGGCTGTCACTGGGATTTAGAACACCGGCAACTGGTCACAAACCCACAAAAGGATTGCCTTAATCTTTGGAATATACGGCTCCTCCAAAACACCAGAACATGTCGATAACACACGATGAGACACACGCACACGCACACGCACACGCACACGCACACGCACACGCACACGCACACGCACAGGCACACGCACACCACACCCACACCCACACCCACACCCATACCCACACCCCACCCACACCCACCCACCCACCACACCACACACACACACACACACACACACACACACACACACACACACACACACACACACACACACACACACACACACACACACACACACACACACACACACCAGCGTAACTATCGTACAATGCTCATAACTCAATCATCTATGATAAGATACTTTTTTAATTTCTCAAAATAGAGAAACCTGTCTTGGGGTGTGTAGATACTACATACACATGTTTAGTGTAGTGGTGATTTACAATTTACAGTCAGTTATGACACAACTAAAATAATAAAAAATAATAAATAATGCCATATTATCACAGTCACGATACATCACAATCACAAATCTATAACATTTTATTAAACTACTAAATCATAAATTAACGATAACCATATCTGGTACTAAAATTAGGAAACAGTGGGACAACAATGTTCAAAATATTTGGTTTCTTTGCATTACACTCCTAAGTTTACTTCCTGGTGGCGGTGTGGTATCATACTGTGACATGATGTAATGACCATCGAGGAAACTCAAAATGGCCCCCAGCTGGAATATGCAATGTTATTGCTGAAATAGTCGAAGTAGGAAGTCAAAGCACTGTAATTGTGTGGCTTCAAGACATCATAAACTGCGTCTGGATCGATGAAGAAATCGCAGATAGCTAGAGAGGTGGAATTATTATGTAAGCACGTGCGCTACCTCCTCATTTGCAGCAGTCAACGGTGAATAGCAGTCTTACCGATTATGGTAAGCTTATCCTGCTACAGCGGTTAATTGGTGTTGAGAAGTCACCGAGAAGTGTCCAACATATTGGTTTCGTTCATGGACTATTTGATGATGATAATAATGACTTCTTATGCGCCAATATCCTCGAAGATCAAGCTCAGTGGCGCGACAAAACCAAGGGGTTAAGCAATTGCGTAAACGTAGAACAGTGCGTGAGTCGCTGATGGATGGACGAAGGTTCTAGGAAGCTAAGGAGGATATGCAGCATTTGACCAAATATTCTCTTCATCGAAATGTCCCCAAACTGCCTTCGTTGTTTTGTTTCGATTTTCAAGCTATCTCTGACAGCTCCGATCCCAAATGCCTCTCCCTGATTCTTCTGGATGTGGATCTCCCTGAAAAAAAAGAATATGCAGACTGTTCGAGTTTCTAAGTTCCTTTACAATGATAATGAAAGCTGTGTTCGCGTATGATATAACTACTTTGTTATATCCTCCATTGGCTCCGGCCTGCGACAAGGGCGTGTGGTTGCACCCATCCGTTTGTTCTCACCAATGGTACATGATGCGGACACTTAAACACTTAAGAAAAAATGCCAATTGCTCCTGCAGTATTTAATATGAAACACAATCGTGACACATTTGAAGTTATTTATGACATTGCCATCTTCGGCACATCACGCGCCGATCTTATGGTTTTACCACCAACCCATGCGTTGGTCACCCCGTCACTATTAACATATTATCGCCTTTGTAAACATGTTTACGTATATCGTTTCCGTTATAGCCGCATATTGCTCTTTCAACCATGAGATCGCCGTCAGAATTGGCAAAGCAGTGAAACGACTGGCTTACTGATCTCTGGCGCAGACGATCCAACTCATGAAGACATAAAATGAAGATGTTCAATTGGCTTGTGATGTCCTCTATGGCACAGAAACCTGGCAACTGACTGTCCAACAGGAGAATAAAATGGACTCTTTCTCTATGAAATGCTTGAGAAGATCAAGTTGTTGCACCACGTCAGAAACAGTACAATCCTTGAACGCGCCGGTCGACAGCTTCCATTTGCTTTCAGTGCTCAACGACGCCTTCGATGGATTGGACACTTTCAGTGCTCAACGACGCCTTCGATGGATTGGACACTTTCAGTGCTCAACGACGCCTTCGATGGATTGGACACTTTCAGTGCTCAACGACGCCTTCGATGGATTGGACACTTTCAGTGCTCAACGACGCCTTCGATGGATTGGACACTTTCAGTGCTCAACGACGCCTTCGATGGATTGGACACTTTCAGTGCTCAACGACGCCTTCGATGGATTGGACACTTTCAGTGCTCAACGACGCCTTCGATGGATTGGACACTTTCAGTGCTCAACGACGCCTTCGATGGATTGGACACTTTCAGTGCTCAACGAAGCCTTCGATGGATTGGACACTTTCAGTGCAGCTCTTCGTGTGTACAAATCCCTCCGAGCCAATGCCGTTTCGAAAAGACTTGGCGACTTCCCTCGCCGTCGCTGAACCTATTCTATGAAGCAGGACCTAGACGGTCTGGGTGTCTCACTTGAAGATATCGAGTAGATAGCCGCCGACCGCTTCACCTATAGGAAGATTACTGATGATGTTACCTCTACTCCGGTTATCCGGCATAATATGTACATCGAGGAAATCTTTAACTGGGATGAATGATATATTAATAGCACACTGTTAAAACACACTCTTAATGAACATGATGATGAAACATGTGATTGAACATGTTTTTTAGCCATGGGCGACAGAAGTATAATAACTAAGTAAACACAGTAACTCCAGACTGTTTAGACAGCGTTTAGACGATGCCAGTAGGCGACGCTTCATTTTAATTAAGTAAGAGAACTAGATTTCGAATGGTGAGCCGTAGTGTCGAACCTTGGGCAAGTTCGTTCATTCCAATTTGCTCCAGTTCACTCAGCTGTATGAAGGAGAGACTATAAACAACGGTAGGTATGTGCGTAATACTTGCAGCGTGGCTGGATAGTTCCCAGAAAAGTCGAGACGGTGTTCAGATGAACAAGTCTGACAGGGAGTAAAATATAAATCGCTTTGATCTCTCCTTAAGACTAGATATTGTGTTATGCAAGAACGTACCATTTTTATTACAAATGCAAAACGTGTGCCGTAGGGTTGCATGGTGTCGCATGTCTGTGACAGCAGTACACACACGATGACATATTCATATCAAGGATTGTTAAATAACTACATCTACTGACTGAGTCATCGATGCCTTGTAACACATATCAGAAAGATTACTTAACCACAGCTACACCCGTTCATCAAAGGATTTGGTGTCGTACGAGGGTATTAGTTGGCATATCATTTCCGTAAATTTCTACGAACCAATATGTCATATTAAAATACAAACCAAACCAAAAGATCGAGACCTGTGCGTGTTAATGTAATACAGCGCCCACTGACTACCTTTGGCAAGCTATTTCTCTATTAATTCGCAACATGTATAAATAAAGGCGTTGTGACACGACACCAAACCTTCATTATCAGTGAATACAATCTTACACATGCAAACTGAATAGTGCTTCTAGTGTAAAACTGTTGACACTTTAGAAAATAAACATTGCGTTACGAATTTGTATTGAGCTACGTGCGCTCATTGCGAATTAATATTGTCATCATTCCAACAGCAAATAGGTGTTTGCATGGTAAACACCCTGCTGAAGCCATCGTTAAAAAACCACCAACCTTGAATCGCTGTGCACTGACTATGCTACTCATATTGTCAAGAAAACACAAGGAAGTCATATTCAGAACCACGACCAGCTGGTACATAAAGACACATATTCTGCTAGTGTCATCGATGCCGGCAGTCAACACATATGAATTCACTCGACTGCTACCTACAGAATACTACTGAAAAGGAACCGAGGAACGTCCTATGCTTACGCCTTAGCAAAGACATGCAGTCTTGATGCGCACACCATCGTTATCATGAAGAAAGCACTACATATTTACATTATCAAGAACGGGAAATGCGGTTTGTTTGGACATTATTAGCAACATTTGAAACGATTGACCATGAACACTTGCTACTCTCCTACGTGTTGAAAACGGTAAACGCGAAACACTATTGGCGTGGATCCGGGCATATTTAATAGACTGCGGCACTCAGCGTGTCCAGACAGGTTTTGCAAAGAGTGGTGAATGTCTAGGCTCGGTCTTTAGGCCAATTAATTTCGTTCTATGCACCACATATTCAGTAGATATGGAATATTATATCCCCCCACAATTTTGCCGGATTGGGGCAAAAAACCTCTTTGGTTTTTTGCCCCAAAAAAAAAATTTAGGTTTTTAAAACCGTGCCCGGCGACTAATAGCGAGGCGACTCAAAGCCTGCTTTAGTAAATAAGCCGATGGATGACGTCACGGATACTGAAGCTGGTGGAGGAAAATGGTATGATAATTTTTACATCAAAACATCATCTCCAGCCCTACTGAATTTGCTCAACGACTTTTGAAGATAACGCTATGTTAACGGTTAATAGCTTAATTGCGCATTATTAATGCACATATACTTTTGCTCGTAGGGACGTACACACATTTACATACATTTTTATATATGGAATCTTATATCATGGGGGTAATTAGTGTCCTGTACAGTAGATACATGACGAACATTCTAAACGACTAACAAACTCGTATAGGTCAAAAACTGTATGTAACACCTATTGTTGGTGAGGTTTGTCTCCCTCCTGCGGCTAGGCAGCGCCAGGAAGTCACACGTTACTGTGTCCACAATGTGCGGAGTCACTGCTTCGTTTTGAAAGTGTAATCTGAAACCGATCGATCGTGAATTTAAATAGAACGCCGTTGTCATTTCCGGCATTCGTTCGACGCCATGACACGTCATTGCCAGACAACCCATGAAGACCAACCGGAAGTAGACCTAATGCTACATTATTAATGCCTTTTTTGTGGCTGAAGTATCACTCGTTGTCAATAATAGCCAAGGACTTCCCAGTTTACCAGAATATAACCCAATATTTTTTTCTTCAAAGTTCTACCTGGAGAATGTCAACACTATTCAAAACACAACTCAAAACACAAACTCCACATGGATACCTCAAATATAATTATTTTATGTGTGTGACAAAACATTGTCTGTGCCTATGTAATCTAGTGAACTGCAGCGTTTTGAAAGTGTAATCTGAAACCGATCGATCGTGTATTGGAATAGAACGCCGTTGTCATTTCCGGCATTCGTTCGACGCCATGACACGTCGTTGCTAGACAACCCATGGAGACCAACCGGAACTAGACCTAATGCTACAGTATTAATACCTTTTTGTCGCTGAGGTATCACTCGTTGTCAATCATTGTCAAGGACTTCCCAGTTGACCAGAATATCACTCAATAACAAACTTCTCAAAGTTCCACCTGGAGAATGTCAACAATATTCAAAGCACAAAACACACGATACTTAGTGACTTTTATGTGTATTAGTTATCCTGCAAAAATTTCGAAGAGGATGCCGTTGGTTTTATTTCCATAATCATTTTTGACAGGTTGCATTTCAATATGTGACCAATCGTAAAGCATACAGGTAAAACATGATAATTGCTTATAATTTCTCTCTCCGCCATCTTCACGTTGAACGTATTCAGCAGCTGTTTGACCTTTGAACTCTGCTCCAGCTCCTGCTCCTGCTCCAGCGCCTCTACGTTTCTGTGTAGACACATGTTACGACAAACTGCGCTACAGGATTCATGCTTGGCTTGGCAACGTGTTTGTACAGTTACAATTACAACTTCCTCGCTTCGTTTCCTGTCTTACATTATATTGACATGCCACGGTAAACAGTTTGACGATGTATATCAAGCAACCAGTCTGGCTGGATAACCACATTTTTCACTCTAAATAGGTGACTTGAACATACAAAACAACATTAACGTAAACCTTGTCGTGCACATTTTTGAACATAGGAAACAATTTTTACTAGTAAAGAGCAAAGCCTTTAGAAGTTGTCCACCTTACGATGCAGCAGGTTTTCGTCATCCGATGCCCAGTAATCAGTAATACAATATTGATACCATCTGTCCTGCGTAGAAACCAACAAGTTACTACGAAAGCGGACCATCCAATATCCAGTATATTAAGCGCATCAAAGCGGAAATTGTAAATTGCTGTGATATCAATTCACTATATTTAAATGGCTTCTTTGAGCATGCACAACGTGTACAAATGCGCGCGCACAATCAATCAGAAACACGGATCAAACAGCACTGTCGTTGAACGGAGCATTATCAGCATGAAAACAATTTATCCGAAAGCGACCTTCTCAGTATCTCACTTAATAAATCCGCTTGTAGCCGGCCACGCTTCACGATTCACGGAGTCCGATCAACCATTTCACTCAATGCTGCGTTCGGCGCGACTTGGCGTACATTCACGCAAAGCGCCCGAATACTTAGTTTGAACTCGTCTCGAAACCGCCTGTTGCAGAACACGTACAGGAAGAAGTTGACGGAATAATTGAGTTGCTCAAAGAGCAGCGCTACCTGAATCGCCGGCTCAGTTGACTCAAACATGTGTTGTTGTCGGAAAAACAACACCAGGTGCGTGATGGAGACGGGCATAACGAGAACGACGAACGCAGCGTTCGTCGCCAACAGCATGGCTGTCATCCGCGCGGTGAACGACGCCATCTTGGCGGTGGAACTATGGGCAGAGGTCTGCGCGTGCACCTTCCGCCTGCTCCGCCAGAGCGACGTGACGGTGAACGCGTTCGCGACCATCATGATGACGGCGGGTGCAAGCGCGTACGTAATGATGCTGAAGAGGAGCACGTATTCTACGACAGTCGTGTAGCCCTTCCGGTGTGTCGAGTTCGTGACGCAGGTTCCGTCGACTATTGTCGTATCGAGCCACGACCGGAAGGCGTTGAAGCTGCTGCAGATGAGCAGCGTGACGACAGTGCTGACGTAGGCGACGCGTTTCGTGCAGACAGTCTTCATTCTCAACGGCAAACACACGGCGACAAAACGTTCGACGCTCACGAAGACGACGATCCACGAGCTCAACATCTTCGACGTCCGATACGTCCAGAAGAACGTCCAACATCCGGTCTCGCTGAAGGAGCGTACATCGACCCGAATCATATAGCGAAAAAAACGCTTGCTGATGGTCGACACGACGATGACCACGGTGTCCGACAGGGCGAGAGCGGTCAGGAACACACTGACGCACGTGGACCGGAAATGCTTAGCCAGCATCACGCGGATGGTGAACATGTTGCCGCAAATGCCCGTTACGATTATAGTGGGTAGTAGGACGTAATAAACGTACTGAAAGTAACTCGTGAACCTCGCGTATGACGGGTATCCATTTGTTGTTTCGTTGTCGTACGACTGACTTTGGCGTGTGTCCGCATCCGTTGTTAACTGTGTCCAGTGGTTTTCGTCTATACGCGTCGAGTTGGCGCTGGTTAGAATGTGAGCGAAGTCAGTCACCGTTTCAGTGTCGCCGACTCCGCTGGATGTTGTGATACGACCACTTCTCGCGTCGAGCCAGTGTGTTCGTAATGTCATCTCGGTTGAAGGATTACGACATTCTGTTATTAGGAAACACGCGAGCAAAATCACGACTTCGGCCATTGCTAGCGCCCGACGTAATAGAACACCGAACGCAGGTGCTGGAGCTGCACGCACAATCATAATATATTACCCGAGCCTGCCTCGCTCGTAATTGCTAGCCATATCAATAAATGCTGCATCAGTGAACGATGTAGCATTAACAATTGTAAATTAGCGTGTTGCGCAAAATATAATCGTCCCATTAGAATAGAAAAAACAGTCGGTGATGTTTTCAAGATTCCGATATATCCAATATATATCGTCGGACTAATTAAACATATTCATTATTTATATTGGTATAACAAGGGTGTAATTATACTAGGATTAACAATAACATATGTTTCCATTAGTCGAAAATGTGTTTTCTGAATATGTCGGTAGTTTGAGAATGTCACTTACGAGCTTGTGTTTCTCATGTGACACAGTAGGTTCCTAATTATATGGTGCAAAGACAGGGTTGTTAAAATGAGTTACAATCTGTAATGTTGCAAGGAAATTTTGAGTTTGTGTATTTGATTGGTAATAGTTAATGTACAAGAACACTCATAAGACTTGTTTTCATTTAATACTGCACTGTCTTGGTTGAATTTGATTAAACGCCAGATAAACTTGCAATGCAGATTTTGGTCACCATATTTATATTTATTTACCAACGCGCATCAGTGTCCTGTCCTGCTGGTTCATTGCGTGTAAAACGTTACCCTCAAAATTTTATTTTCAACGTCGTTTTTAACATCAGTTAAATATTACGTTAGGGCCGATCTAGAGAGGCCTATGGACCAAATAATTGCTTGAGCAGTAACTTCAACACCATTTTTGTCATATTTGAAATGAAATGTGTTGATGCGGTCGTTTTGTTACAATGGTTAATGCATTATCTTTAATTGTAATTAGATCCTGCAACCTCTAACAATAACTATACTGGTTGATATGTCATAACTATACGTTGTGTGAACATAATATTATCTTGAGCATGGCGTTCCAAAAAAAACTGTACGCAATACAAACAAATACACCAAACATGTTGGACACCGTTGCGTAATACATCATCGTATAATAACAACAACAATAATAATAAGGATGTTTAACAGATATCTACAATTTTTTAAAGACTTTCCTATAACTTTCACCTCATGGTAAACACCAATTGCTTGACCTCGTGAATACGAAATACTTCGTTCATCTGAAACACAAAGCTAGAACTAATAGTATGCGATATCGATTTGTTTGTAGACATCACTGTAGTTGTACCTGCAGTACCTGCAGTATATCAATGCGTCATAGCAACAACACAACAGAAGAAGATGTTTTACCTGTTAACTCATCGACACATTTGTCTGGCTTCAGGGACGTAACAGAGACATAGTTGATTAATTACAGGTCACGTAGAAGGACCCATCCGCTATTACTGTCAGAGAGAGACCCACGGAAATTGATTCGCGCGTGGTGTGTGTCGTTAAGATCAATTGTGCATTGCATAAATGAATAAATTAGAGTAAATCGATAAGGTAAAATAAAATAGAATCGTCGGATTGTTCCATGCAAATGGCGCAAATAATATCATATTATATATATATATATATATATATATATATATATATATATATATATATATATATATATATATATGCGCCATTTATGGAACAATCCTCCGATTTACTCTACTTTATTTTACCTTATCGATTTACTCTAATTTATTCATTTATGCAATGCACAATTGATCTTAACGACACACACCATACCCGAGGCAATTTCCGTGGGTCTCTCTCTGACAGTAATAGCGGATGGGTCCTTCTATGTGACCTGTAATTAATCAACTATGTCTCTGTTACGTCCCTGAAGCCAGACAAATGTGTCGATGGGTTAACAGGTAAAACATCGTGAGACTGTCTTCTGCCTACAACGTGGCTAGAGTAATTGTGAGCTGGTTGTGCTACTCGCCATATCAAATGTAATGGTTTAAAGGGACGCTGAAACAGCTGAACAACCATTGCATAAACAAACGTACGAACATTTAGAGGACATATGACCACGTTCAAGTTACATTTCGTTTAACTAGATTTATTACTCATTGAAACGTTACGATTATATTTGTATCTCGGCAACTTTAGCACGAAATTAAATAATAACAAGTAATGAAAGTTATTCTAAAAAAACTGCTTAATACTTTCAAAGAGGCAGTTACACTTTAATAAAATCACCAGTATCCAAATCTGATTACAATACATTTTCATTCGAAAAACAAAGTTAGTAAGTAAGCATATTGAGGCAATACGCACACCAAAAGGGGGAATTTGCCCACGCGTAGGCGTTTGAAACTCCATAACAACGGTTTTGTTACAACATTTTGTCATGTACAGCATACATACCATACCTACGATTAAGCAGATATATTTCTGTATCAGTACGGATATCATGGTACAGGTGATATAAGTGAATGCAAGTGGTCTCACTTGTATAAATCCAAGTCAGTTCCTGTTTATAGTGGAGTCGCTTAAGTCCAAATTTTAATGGAATCGTGACACGCTGGGCCAAAGAACCAAATTTGGCACAGTTGTACCTTAGCACCATATAACATTTTTAGAGGGGGATACCCAATTTTAAAGGTCAAGGTCAAGGTCAGGTCATGCTCAAAGATCAGTAATTATATCATCGTATTATTCAATATCTCGATATTTTAATGATATTTTAAAATGTTTTTAAAAGCTCATTTAATTGTGGACCCACATCTTTCCTTGAGATGATTATCTAATTTACATCAATTCAAAATGGCCGATAATTTAGCAAATATATAAATATCGTTATTCTTTATCACAGCCATTTTCACAAAGTGTCCAAAAGATATATTGTGCCCACAGATACCTTATGGATTTTACAATTTCAGAGATGGGGCTATTCGGATTTAAATGTAAAAGTCAAGGTCAGACAAAGGTAAAAAGACAAAATATTTCATAATTCCAATTTTATCATCTACTAGCACAATAACAATGTTTGTATTTCGGAAGGTTACAGGATACTTTTATGGCTGCAACACGCTATTTTATATTTTGTAATTTATACCATTTGCATACATTCAAAATGGCTGCCAATATGCTCAAAACTGATTATTATGATTTCAATGTGCTGCACGCCTGTACTGTAACCTTGGGTACCGATACGTAGTGCACATCTGCATTCTTAGAGGCAGTCACATTTACTCAGTTAATTACATAATTAACTCACACCTCCATTGCTAACCAATTCCTGACATGCCGCTACAATGAGCTTGTTCTTAACTCTCACAAAGTTCGCGGCAGAGACAGAGTGCTGTGCACGTGAGCCCGGCGGTCTTGCATCTGCCTTTCTTCGCATAAGTGGGTTCAGTGTTTATCAGAAATGTGTCATTTCAAGCTTGCACTAAGCCAATTAGAAAAAAATTTTGGCTCTAGGAAATAGCAGTATTCAAAATACGTCACCGTTGTGCTTATTGAAAGGCGATCTCTGTCCACCAGGCCATCAACAAAAAGCAACTGCCTTCATTCAAGCGTTGTCACTTCACTACGACAAACTCGAAGGCAAAACAACAGTTTCAACAAATAAAGACAACCTGCAATTTCTTTAGCCAGCTGTTCATTGGTGCACAAGTTCGTAACACCAGATTGGATGTGTTTTTTTGCACATGAAAACCATCCGTGACCGCCAGCATTGTCACTGCATGGGAAACTTCGACTAACGAGCACCAAACATGAGCTGCTGCATTGCAATGAACCAAATGTCTAACAAGAAACACCCTCTTATTTTGATGCAAAAATGTTCGATGGTGCTGCGATAGTGCATCCCTGCCACTCGACAACACAGACACGTTCGGTGAATACAGTGACACTATCTTCATTCCCTGGACTGAAAGGCAACTACAAAGCTGCTCTAGGTTTGACATCGTCTGGGATACGTACCGACCAGACAGCTTGAAAACCACAACCCGAGAAAAACGACGGAAAGGCACACGCAGAACAAAGTGTTGCCAATGTACTTTGAGGGGTTCTTACAACATGCCACAAACAAGGAAGAATTGTTCAATCTTCCGACGGAAGATGTAGTCAAACATGACTACACACCAAGTAAACATGTGTACACTACCTGTGGTTCACACGTAAAGTCGAATCGTGCTGACATATCAATGTCGGTGAACGACCACCAAGAGACAGAATATGTCAACATGTAGATGATGCGCTAAATGAGGGTGCAACAACTGTTCTCGTTAGAACCGTAAACACATATGTGGTTGTCATTTTGGTTGGAATCTTTCACGATCTTGCTCAGCACCATCCAGGAATGCAGTTACGGGTCGGCTTTGGCACAGGAAGCACTTCCGCTACTACCACATCAACTCAATCTGCCAATAGGGCCTGTAAGTGGGTCACGATACATGCCGTGACTCCGCGCCACTGGAGCTTATTGGGGATTAAGCGAGACTAATTAGGGACTGGACACAAGAATAATATTCAGTGACAGTTGTAGCTTACGACTGATGAATACTAGGAAAATCAGTTCATACATATCTTGTGTTATACGTTTCTTATCTTAAATTTCCGATTTAATATTGAGTTTATCATACTATCATAGACACATAGCGATTTACGTAGTGCAAATAATAGACGCGATACTAGGCCGTATGTGTCTTTTACGGGATTTGCGTTTTACATTGCTGTACGTTGTAGTTTCGATAAGCAATTATATCTGACAAGTTGTCTAAATGTACATAATCATATCGCATGTATACGTTTGGCCCAAACAGGTTGTACGGCTCGAAAACTGGCACTCTTCATTATTAGTCAAGATCGCCAAACACAAGTACTTGCCGCTATTGCCATGACAACCACCATAATAATCGATTAAAATTCATGATTTCCGTGATCATTGTTACCGGCAAAGTGTTCCATTGCTTCTGCTTGTAATAATCCTTCGGACAATATAACTGAAATACGCTATTTCCGAACAGCTCGATTATTACGATCAAAAACAAAACAAAGTCCTATATGTTAACATGGAGTATATGGACCTTCTGCCTCCAACTGATCCCAGCCTCATTTTCGCGCGCGAGACTTGCACGCCCTATAACTTGGGGAGGAAAAAACTCGTGCTTTGCCATTGTTCACCCCTTATCGGGTTCTGATGCGACATCCCAGTTCAACAGTAAAGGTAAAATGTCAGCGTGGAAAGCATGGCAAACATATCCCGCAGCCACTGCTGGGTTCACCAGCGCGTCTCAGGATGGATGTATTCCTTTGGAATTTACATCTGCAGAATTTAGACTGATTGAGCGATTTACATGTGTCATGTACGACATCTTATGACAAGGTCAACGATCTTCGGCAAGAAGCCAGTATCTGGAGAAATAGCCTATCACAGCTGCAGCCAACCCTGAAGGCTTTATATGGACACGAGAAGACACCGGATGGCTTCCAGTCTAGACAACTCTACAGGCTGCTACTGTAGGTTGTAGAGAACTGATCAAGTGTGATTGCAAGGCTGAACCAACTTATGCGAAGAAATGCAAATGCAAGACCGCCGGGCTCACATGCACAACACTCTGTCTCTGCCGCGGACTTTGTGACAGTTACGAACAAGCTCATTGTAGCGGCATCTGAAGACTTGTTGGTTAGCAATGGAGGTGTGGGTTAATTATTTAATTAACTGAGTCAATGTGACTGCCTCTAAGAATGTAGATGTGCACTACGTATCGGTACCCAGTGTTATAGTATACGCATGCAGCTACGTGGGCACATTGAAATTATAATAATCAGTTTTAAGCATATTGGCAGCCATTTTGAATTTATGCAAATTGTATAAAGCACAAAATATAAAATAGAGTTTTGCAGCTAACGTTTCCTGTAACCTTCCGAAATACAAACATTGTTACAGTGTTAGTAGATGATAAAATTGGAATTAGGAAATATTTTGTTTTTGCCCTTCATCTGACCTTGACCTTATATCTGGGCAGAAGTTATATTTGTCCATAAGGTATCTGTTTTACAAAATATGTGTTTTGGAACCTTTGTGAAAATGGCTTTGATTTTGATTGGCATATTTGCTCATTTGTCGGCCATTTTGAATGTATGCAAATTAGATTATCATCCCATTGAACGATTTGGGTCCGTAAATAAACGAGCTCTTGAAGACCTTTTAAAAACTCATTAAAATCTCGAGATATCGGACAATATGATTATATAATTACTGATCTTTGACTTTGATCTGACCTTGATCTTGACCTTGGCCTTTAAAATCGGGTAGCCCCCTCTAAAACGTGTAAATATAGTCTTAAGGTACAACTGTGCCAAACTTGGTGCTTTGGTCCAGCTTGTCACGATCATACCGCTAAACGACTGCACTATTAGTCCATGGTCCAAGGTCTGGAAATTCACTTACTGATAGCACCTGGGGTGGCAATGTGTAGGTAAATGTTTTCAAATATTCGATGTCTCAGGCATATATTTTGTAAGATGACCATTACTGCGGGCTGCTGACTGACTTGGCCGCCGTCTTTAAAAATGGCTGTAAACTCTAATTTTCCCTATTTTAATAAACTGCGTCACATCGAGAAATACAAATACGAAAATATTATATTTTAGGGAAAACAATTTCAAATATAAAATGCTGGACGTTTCCGGCATTCACATCCGCCATGTTTAAATAAGGCGGTCGTCATTATAAAGGTCACACTATCTCAATAAATACGACACATAGAGCAGTTATGTTTATGGCATTACACTACTTTGTTGATAGCGATGTTAAACACTTTACTACTGATCTTTGGAAATGAGCATACAGCTAAATAATACAAAGCGATATAACAAATAAATAAAATTTTGAACACTTAGTGTCTGCTTTAAAATAGACGTATTAAGTAGTATAAATAAATGGTAGTAGTGATACTGGTTTTTATAACTATGTAATTATCGTTATAGTCACTGTCATGTCATCATATAAGGTGTCAAAGTTCTTTATAATATATTTGATATAGAGCCATGTTTGCCAAATTAGTTTTCCGATTTCTCATCCACTGGGAATTGTGAATAGGCGTGGCTTAAATCCAGCTTCGTGAATTGTTTCCCACCTTTCAGTTTCTCGCAGAGATCATCCAATGTAGGAATTGGGTATTGCTCCACATGGGTGACGGGGATCACCGTCAGTTTTAGTTCCGTAAACTCGAGTTTTGCCATCAGCTTTGAGTATCGGAGTAAACCAGCCAGGGTAGCGCACTGGCTCAAACACCTTCGTCTGCTCTTCCTCTACCGTCCTTTTCAGTGCATGCGGAAATGACCTTCGTTTGAAGAACTTGTATAGATGATCGCTCTCTACGCTCTCTTGGCAGTAGTTCCCTTCAGCTTTCCCAGTCCTTCCCCGAAAACGTGGATGTTTCTCCAACACCCCGCAGACCGAGCCTTTCATCTAGCATCCTCTCTGACAGTTCAACTTGAAATGTTCAAGCCACTGCCGACTGATCAAAGCCGCTTTGTCTGTGTCTCCTCCATTGCAGACCTTTGACTTGGCAATGCGCCCTGTCTTGCCGCAATGTAAACATCTTTCGAATTTAAACTTGCATGCCTGTGGTGCATGCTTGCAACCACAACGCCAACAGTGTTGTCCTGATGCATACTGACCCTGTTTTCCTTATCTGTTGACCTGTCTAGGGTATCTCACGCTCGTGCGTGTTCCTTCACCACCGTCATGTTAACAGCTATTTCTACCGCTCGCTCGCTCGAACGTTAGCTTCGACATATTACCGAGTTTCTCTTGGACTGCTGTGTGACTGCGAGTTGCGTCACAAATCTGTCACGGAACCAATGGCTAAGGTCTGGGAAATTTGCATGGACGGTCAATTTCTTAATTGCGAAACTGTAGACAACAAAATAGTTGGTGATTCTTTCGTTGTCTTTCTGTACTTGTTCAAAGTGGTCCCTCAACAGTTGCTCTAGTATTTACTAGCCGACTTTTCAGGGCTACATAATTCGGACAGTACCTGATAAGTATCTTTCCCACTTCACTGAGCAAAATTGCGTTGCGCCTACCCGCGTTGTCGTCTGCAATGCTATTGGCGTTAAATACAACAGCAAACGTGCCTCATAAAACGACACCGTCTCTGTTTTTGGGGGAAATGTGCCCAACGACCCGAACAGATCCGCCGTCTCTTTGCCTGGCTTGCTCAAGTGCTCCATCAGCTAAACGCTGCACAACATGGTCACGTACAGAATCGTCATTGGCAGCTAAATGCCACGTTTCTTTCAACTGACAGCGCCTCTGATATGTGCACTGATTGAACGGGGATTTCTGTGTTCAACCTCGTCGTCACTAAATGTTATACCTAGCCGAGAAAAGTAATAACATTCTTCGCCTCTATTATAACATATTTATCAAACATGGCAGGTCGGCAGACGACTTCGCGGAAAGTAGCTCAGTTGTGGTGAGGGGTATACAAAACAACATATAGATATACAATACATTGTCAAATAAAGACTTGTATGATATGTTGTAATTATAGTAACACACATTTGTTACTGCTGAGTACGTAAGTTTATGAATATTGTAATTCAGTGTACCCATTTCGTGGAATTACGTTGCGTTTCTTTTATGTTGACCATTTGATTTAAGTTTGATTTGTTTCAAGCAAATCAAGATAAGAAAATAGTTCATTTATAATTGTAGATTCCATAAGGAGTAGAAAGTAGAACGCATTGAATCGTAGGAGATAGCCGATATACAAGTTGGTGTCAACTAAATAAGGGGACTATTTATGTTACAGAAACAACTGCTTAGTTGAATTGGGAAAGGACAGCCATACGCTCAAAGACAAAGTCAAGTCTCGAATAAGAAAAAGAATGATACCTACTGCAAAACTGACGAGATATAATTAGTATGGAAAAGACATATGTCGTTGGTCGACGCGTTGATAGATGGCGTGTTTAGTTCGGAATTGTTTGATAAAACGATCTACATTTGGCTGTATCATTTTATTTTGCAGTTATAAAGTTTTTGCAAACCGACTGGATGTCGGCAAGTTGGTACATGTTACCTTATGAAGTAGGCTTCCAGAGACCAAAAGCACTCATAAAACACTAATTTTGTAATATTGTAAATGAACATATTCATAGACATGCATATGGTATCAAAACACTACTGATCTTATACTCATGAATAAAGGTGGAACGTTCAGTAAACTAATAGTTTAGTATGTTTGACAGTGGGTGTTTCGTAAATACATTTTATGTGCTGAAACAATGACATAACAATATAACTCGACAATACATCCATTTATTTGATAATTACACACACAAGTACACGCGCACACTTTGCACGCACCCATAAACACTACACATTGGACAAGTCATAAAATGTATGATGATGATGATTTAATTTTGATATTACCAACATCAGCTGGTTTCTACTACATAGACGTGACAACTTTGGAATAAGTCATGATGCTAAATATAATTCAAGCAAGTGAGATTATGACACTCCGGTCTGAGATTCTTAAACGATGTAATATGTTGAAGTTAATGGGATAATACTGAATGTAATGACTAAGTCATTAAGTCTTGGATATTTAATCACAGATCTTCCTTTGCTGAAGACAATAACATACATGAGGACAATATTAATACATGTGCAATTATGGTAGAATTACAAGAAATTAACAACTAATATATTACTTGTGACATAGCATAATATATAAGCTTTCCCTTGGTTTATCTAAATATAAAAAAGTACAATTTGTATGCACCTTTTTTGAGTTTCAGTGCTGCAAGTCTATGACCTTTATACATACATGTAGATTGTTTTCTGTTAACCATATAGTTTGACTAATACATCCATAACCCCACGATACTGAAGTAACGTACTTTACCTCAACGTGTAGCATGTAACTACAGAACCCATACACCTGTACGTGATTATATGTACACTTGTTATTGAATGCTAGATAACAATAATTATGAAGAGTGTGTATAATATATATATATATATATATATATATATATATATATATATATATATATATATATATATATATATATATATATATATATGTATATATATATGTATATATATATATATATATATATATATATATATATATATATATACCATTATACCTAGTTGTTCATCCATATTGTTATCTAGCATTCAATAACAAGTATACATATTTATTTGAAATGAGCTGAATTTGATTATATTCTCATGGAGACGTGTTAACAGTTCTCAAAATACGTAGATGAATAGCAAAAAGCTTTCGCTTTTATTTTCATTTTGTTCCGATCTAGGTTTACCTATAAAATGCCAGATTAACGTGCAATATTTGTAATTTGATGCCAGTAGAATTTATTTAAATTGTTGAAACATTTTCCTTGTCCAGCAGACGTTTTGCAGATGTCTGTGATATGTTTAATTTAATGTCAATGAGTGGTCTGTCTCAAAGCTGAGAAGAAAACGTGTCTACACAGTGGCTTGTAGTGATGTCCCAGCTTTACCTGTGTGTCCTGTTCCTGAGGTAGTTGTTGACCAGAACACAAAGAATCATCTCATTAACAAGCTGTATCTTGTAAAGCTTATAGTGATATGCCGACTGTCCACCATTTTAAAGTGATGCACAACATATACTTAAAATATCTTAAATTATATATCCGTTGCAGGCATGGGGCTCACCAAAAACTCACATTTCACTATCCGTGATGGCTTGGGGTTCATCATAGATTTAGACGTCCATCTACCCCTTCGCATTGCAAAAATAACAGTCGGCTAAACTTCCAGCCCTCCATCTAAGTTATTGGAATACACCCGTGTAAAATATAGTCACGTGGACTGGCTGTTCGATGATATTCTTGTAGACAGAGTAGTTCATTTTAGTTTGTTACAAATAACGTTGCTGCGAATTTGTAGACATCCCTTTCCCCCACAATATCCGATATATCTATGTATATAACCATAATGAGGATGAAACTGATGTGAGGCCGAAACTGGACATGGCAAGGGGCATCCTCGATCACTTCTTGGCCATCATAATATTACAATAATCGGCTCGTGTTATTAAGCAATTTGACAGGATCATATCAAAGACCCTCTATCTAGATTACATTGCACTTTGGTAGGAATGGCCAACTGCGAAAACAACAATGGATGGGTAAAATCATATACACTTTTAATAATTAGTTTTCGATTTAGATCACGTTCACGGAATTAGAACTGCCAACAGGGTAATAGGGATTTATAGTTTTGGGTAGTTTCGGCTGAGAGACATTTCTTGTATTGTGTGAATGATTATTTGATGTAAACATATCACACAAATATTATGGTGCTAAACCATTTATACATTTGTACTCAAGTTAAAATCCCTTCATTCCAGTAGTGATAACCAGTGTGATGTCTTAAACTTTTAGGGATCATGGTGTTAATGTATTAATCCCATTTTAGGTGTGCGCCGATATACATGATAAGGTACTTGGCCACTAACACATGTTTATGTGGTTCATTGCTGATAAGAATTATAACATCAGCCATCTTGGCAATGTACTGATCAGTGCCAACTAACATAATTTGACATTTATGTACATGAAAACTAAGTTTGTAAATATCAAACTATTATTTGATTATATGATTCTAACTAAGACGAACACCATGGTTTTGAGGTTGAATCTATTTCAGTGTCGTCTGCAAACCTGTTTATATTGCAGGATTCAGTGACTGTGGGCGGATCATCTAGGAAAAGCAAGAACAGGCCTAAGACCGACCCTTGATATACTCCAATATTGACTGGCATCGGACCAGATAGGTGTCCACCTAGTGACACTTATTGAGATCAATTTGTAGGGTAGCTCGAGGACCATGTAAGTTATATGCAGTATCCCAAAACCAATACGTTTAGCCAGTATAATGTCATTGTTCGCAGTGTCAAACGCCTTCCGGGGATAAATGAACGCGACTCCCATTACAAGTCATTTAAACATGTTTTGTAAGTATCGAATTGTAACACACACTGAGAAGTGTCATAGTGGATTGCAATTTTCTGAAACCCGATTGGGCATTCATAAGAACTATGAACAAGTCGTTCAAGTTTATAAACGATTGGTAGAACTGAAGTCGGTCTGTGGTTGCTGGTTTCCATAGGGGAATTTGACTTATAAACTTGCCAGAATTTAGATACAAATTTTGAATGAATGGAAGTGGATATTACACGTTTGGTGATGCTGCGCGCAGAAGTCTGCCAGGCAATTTCCTTTAACTGTTCCTCAACAAAATCAGATGCAACAGTAGGAAACGTAAAGCTGGTATTTCGTCTGATTCGGGTGGAGTGATTGAAGCTGTTGCTGGAGAAAGCTTACTTGCCAATTCCTGACCAATGTATGTAAAATACTTGTTAGCCTTACACTTAGCACCAGTAAACATATTGTGAGTTTTAATGTAGATTCAAGGCATTGACGTCAAATTTGTGTCTCTAAGCTACGTAGTTCTTAAGTAAGGATATAATATTAATTTTGTTGGGGGCCATCTTTAAAAATGGGGCATGTATGAATATCAGTTGTGATCACGTGTAATTTTTTTATATCGCAATCCAGCAAGCTATCCAATATCATCAATATTACTGGTCAATGTGACGTGTTTTCTTTTTAGATATTGCGACCTGTATATTAACGACCGCCATCTTAACAAAATGAAGGAGGTGAAAGCCGGAGAACCCCAAAATTGCAATATGAAATTATAATGAATGTATGAATGTATGTATGTATGTATATATGTATAAATATATTTTTATATATATATATATATATATATATATAATATATATATATTTTGTATGTATGTATGTATGTATGTAAGTATGTATGCATATTTTACATATCTGATGAATGTTATCGGCCGCATGTAATTGTAAATGTTATACTACATGCATTGAGAGGTCAAGCGAAATGATCTTATGATCAAGATACAGTAAGTGTGATATTAGCTGCTTTTGTTTTGTTGGGCTTTGTGAACAAAGCGATTGTAAATGTTACTATTAACTTATTACGTTAAATTATACGATCTAACATAAGACATAAGTGGCACCGCTAACCAGTGATACTTGCTTACTTACTCATTTTATCTACTTATGCCCGTCAACACTATTGGGACACAGACCATCAACAACAGCTTCTAGTGTCCCTAGCTAATAGCTATATATGTCAAGCATACAAACATGTATAATACATACGTACATACATACATACATACATACGTAAGTACGCACATACATACGTACACACGTACGTACATACATACATACATACATACAAACATACACACATACATACATACATACATACATACATGCATGCATGCATGCATGCATGCATGCATACATACATACATACATACAAAATACATACATACATACATACAAACATACATACATACATACATACAAACATACATACATACATACATACATACAAACATACATACATACATACATACATACATACATACATACATACATACATACATACATACATACATACATACAAAACATACATACATAAAATACATACATACATACATACATACAAAATACATACATACAACAAAAAATAAAATACATACATACATACATACATACAAACATACAAACATACATACATACAAAATACATACATACATACATACATACATACATACATACATACATACATACATACATACATACATACATACATACATACATACATACATACATACATACATACATACATACATACATACATACATACATACATACATACATACATACATACATACATACATACATACATACATACATACATACATATATACATACACATGCATACCATGCATATATGCATGCAATCACTGCGAGTCTATTAATGCACTGAAGCTAACAGTCCGCTGGCAAATGTCAAACAAATATTGTGATGCTTCCGTGTGTAACTCATCCTGCTGGTTTCTGTTTTTGAGTTCATGAGCGTTGGGTGTTTCGTGGCCGACCTATTCTTCTCTTTCATTCTTGCTTACATACATAAACATGGAGTTCAACTATTTAGCATGTTTGACAATAAATACGGAAAGACTAGTATGATAGGAATTCCACTCCGTAATGCAAATGTTGCGTACTATGGTCGTAATTACACGGCACACTCCGCGCCTATCGAACGCAGTTTTGAAAGTAAATCATAAAACGTACGCGTAGAGCATAACAAAACCGACGTTCGTCCTTGCAACCCGATAGGCTTCGCTCATGTCAGGGGTTTTCAAAAGACGAAATGAAGCA
>JAODUO010001525.1:87500-112500 GCA_025642075.2 Ridgeia piscesae
GCGGACTACTGCATACGGAATGGAGTTTTTGTTAATATTCTGACATGCTAGAAGACAGACTGAGTGACATACAGTCATCAAATGTCGTCATCTTTTTTCGAATTCGACTTACTCCAGAGAAAAATATCAAAAATGGAACAATATGGGCAACCCAAATTTCAATCTCGGGATCTGTTTGGCGGTCCATTGATCAAATCCCGTTAAATTGATGATACGATAAATAACGATACAATAAACAGGCCTAGCACCATAAAAGATAAACGAAATCGTACTCTTACAATTTTCTAACAATAATGTGGCCTTCTTGAACTTGGTACATTATGTAAATTGCATTGCTCACAAATGTGTAAAACTAGACCTATACTTGCTTCAATCACATCCGGTTTCCATGCACAAGTTTGCAAGGGATTGGTAAATGTCGGTACTCTGCTGAAGTTGAAGTACCGGTAAGTCACGAAGCACCATTTTTTCACCTGTAAATATAACACAGACTTAATAGTCTTCTCCTTTGCATACACGAACACACACCAAAAGTAATATCCAATCATTCGCATTTCATAGGTCTCCGTATAAATAATTAATCCATCGCTGTTTAGGTTTATGCATGTCATATTACCTTCGCTATTTGATCAGCTTCCAATCCAATGTCGAAGAAATAAATTTGTTTCCGTGGCATCAGCGTCTGTATAGAAGCAATGGCGCCGACAACTTGGGTAAAGTGGCTGCTGCTGGCCGCGGTGATAAACACGAAGTCGGCCATCTTGTCTGGCGTGAGAGGATGGAAGGAGTCGCTGGGAGGCATGAAGGTGCGCCGTGCCTCGTCACTCGCCTTAAACGGGATGCTGTTGCTCGCATATTGCAGCGGCAGTTTCTCAGAGACATGTGCTGCCATTCCTCCTCGCGTGGAGATGTCTGAAGTTTTCGGTATTACCAGTTTTACTTCCTGCTGTGTTCTAGCATCTTCATGAGGAGCTGCGGGCTGAAAGATTTACATACCATATGACTGTAGTGAATAATCACAACAAGTGCATCGTCATGACATCTGTCGCTAAATCGTGTAACCTATCTAAGGTCAGTCCGTATCTGCATGATGTATACAAAACAGCCTATTTGCAGCATTCTACACACAATTAATAAAGATGTCTTATTTAGAAATTACAATACAACATTGTTTTCTAACGAAACAATAGGTTTATGATCAGTACAATGTGAAGGTACGATGTTAACGGTAGTTAATGCATAGTATAACATAAGTGTAATCTGATATATGCAGAATAGCGTTTCTAATTCTGAGAAAGGTAATGCTGAGTTACAGTACGTATCAACAACATACCGTATGACGACGAAGCAGCAGCAACATTTCAGTGATGAACAGGAGAATAAGTAGGTATTCGACATATTTCATCATATTGCGACAAGGCAAATGTGGTAAAATTTTCATCTTTGCCTGAAACAATATCAGTCAATCATTAATATTTATGCAATGCAATAACTGACGGGTTTAATGTAACACAAAATAAATGACATTTTGGACTGACGTTCTTAAGATTTATGTCAGCTTATACATATGATGACATGTGGGACATTTCTGTTTCATGTTTTGTTTTGTGCCAAACATGAATTATAATAACATTTGTATCGCGGCTGCCATGTTGAGTCTCTATATGGCCGCCATCTTTTTGTTTATGTTATTTCACATCACTGATGGTAAAATCGAATTCTTCATGTTTGCAAACATATAAAACAACATTTTACATATGCTTCTAGCTTGTCTTGCTATAAAGTTATTAAGAAAAAGAAGATATGCCGATTTTGGCGGCCATTTGGGATTTTCTCCTTTTTTCAAAGGTCATAGGTCATAACTCCACACCGACCTGGATGTCATTACGTACATGCTAGAGATGACTATACAGCAAAGTAAAGACTATATCAGGCAAAAAGGCGTTAGGTATGAAATGTGGCTGCTGGACGATGGTCGATGACATTATGTACTGTCCGCAGATGGTAATATGCGTTATGGGTATTCGTCTGAGCAAGCTGGATGGACGTGTGACAATTGGTTCAGTTTTGTTCTCATTGAGAACAAGTCTGTTCTAATGGAGCCACGTTTTAACATCTGCTATGCCTGTCTCCGGTCGCATAAGACCATCTGTTTGTTCAAATGGAGACAAATCAACGTGCAGCTGCATGTCGTCAGCGTAGAGTAGGTGTTGTACGTCTTGTCGGTTAAGTGATGTCATTAGCGGCAGAGTTTTTACCAACATATGATATCATACTCGGCAAACGTACGTGGTCTAATTATTGAGAGAAATTGAGAAATTTTGCTCTCTCTCACACACATATATATATGTTTGTTTATATATATATATATATATATATATATATATATATATATATATATATATATATATATATATATATATATATGGGAATGTGTTTACCACGATAAGAAGAAAGTCAGATAAAGAATAAACCGTAAATAGTCGGTCAGCACGATGTAGAAGGAGCGTTACAGAATTACTGCAAACTACGAATAATCGTGCATTTTTTTAACAAGATTTAACAAGAGATTTAACAAGATTGCCAACTAGAGATTCAACTCTAGATGGCAGGTGGACTAGGAAGCCATTTGGCTTATCGAGAGTCCAACCTATCTATCTAAGTATACCCCGCCCTTCTTAGGTATATGTCGATTTTATTTTTAAATATATTAACACTACTAGCACCTACACAATCGGCTGATAATCTGTTCCATTCGTTTACTGTTCTTTGTGAAAATGAACATTTTCTAATACCTAGTCTACACTGCTTCTTTGCTAATGTAACTCCATATCCTCTAGTCCTTCTCTCTTCTTTGACTGTGAAAAAAAAATTTCTGTCAATATTTTCATATCCATTCAATATTTTAAACACCTCAATCTGATCTCCTCTCAATCTTCTGGTTTCTAGTGTTGTTAAGCCACATTCTTTTAGATGCATTTCATAACTAATATTCCTGAGTTTTTGTATCATTTTGGTTGCTCTCCTTTTTACTCTTTCTAGCATATCAATATCCTTCTTGCGATATGGCCTCCATGCTTGTATACAATATTCTAAGTGAGGCCTAACTATTGTTTTATACAGCGGTATTATTAGTTCTTTTTCTTTGTACACTATATTTCGCCTAATTAATCCAAGAATTTGGTTTCCCTTCGCTGCTGCAATTCCACACTGCTCTGATACCTTCATGTCAGCACTAATAGTTAACCCTAAGTCCTTTTCCTTTAAGGTAGTATTTAGTACAGTATCACCCATTGTATATTGTGCATCTTCATTCCCATGTCCTGTGTGAAGGCACTTACACTTTCCAAAATGAAACAGCATTTGCCACTTCTCAGACCATTCTATCAACTTATTAAGATCATCTTGTAAATGCTGTCTATCTGCATCACTTTTAATTTTCCTAAACACTTTTGTGTCGTCCGCAAACTTCAACACCTTGCTTGTTATGTCATCATCCAAATCATTGATATATATTAAGAATAAAATAGGTCCCAGTACTGATCCCTGCGGTACTCCACTCAAAACCGCTTTCCAGTTTGAAACCTCCCCATCAACTACTACTCTTTGTCTTCTACCAATAAGCCATTTTTCTATTCAGTTGAACATTCCATTTCCTATGCCATGGGCCTTTAGTTTAAGTAGTAGTCTTTGGTGTGGCACTTTGTCAAAGGCTTTTTTAAAATCTAAGTAGATTATATCTACTGGTGATCCCTCATCTAGCCACTTTGTGACATCTTCCAAAAAACATAACATATTTGTTAAGCATGACCTCGCTTTTAAAAACCCATGTTGAGATGGGTTTATCAATTTATTTTTAACAAGAAAATCAACCAGGTGATCTTTAATTAGTCTTTCTAATAGTTTGCAAATCACCGATGTTAAACTCACTGGTCTATAGTTATCCGACTTTTTTCTCGAACCTTTGTTAAATAATGGTATAATGTTTGCTTCTTTCCATTCTAACGGAACTATTCCCTCCTCTAATGACAAATTGAACACTGTTGCAAGCGGTATGCTGATTTGTTCTACAATTTTAGGTCACAATAACCAATACGTCTGACAGGGTGGGACTATCAACGCGACAGTCAATATCGCTGACAAATGATCGCAGTGCGGCAGAGCAACCGATATAAACCAGATGGATTACAATACTACCGTAGATAGACGAGGCTGGTGACTGGATTGTCTGTAGGTCTAACAGATGCCTAGTTAACAAACACACATACTCCTAAAATACACACACGTACACACGTACACACGTACACACACACACACACACACACACTCACACACACACACACACACACACACACACACACACACACACACACACACACACACACACACACACACACACACACACACACACACACACACACACACACACACACACACACAACACACACACACACACACACACACACACACACACACACACACACACACACACACACACACACACGGAAGATGAATACGACAGAGGTGATCATGTTAGATGACGGTGATACTGATGGTTATGTTTATGATAAATATAACAATAAATAAGACGTTGGAGAATACGATCTTCGTAGTGAAGCTCTTGGCTTCTACTCCTTGGTAGATATAGTTTCACCAGCCAGTCAGTCTTCTTCAGTTATTCCGACATCACGAATCAAAGTGTAAATGCAGTATATAATGACATATAATCTTATGTATATCACGCATTGGTCAAAAGAGTTATGGCGTGGGATATCAATAATGTTATACCTGACGGAACACATATTTACATTAACCAGGACTGTCGCGGTAGCGGGTACTTTTATAAGGGCAGTATGCTAGCTGGGTGATGTTTAGGTGCATACATTATACAACGTTTGCGTTCTGTGGACATATATAATCTTGTCGTAAAACTGCTTCTTCTCCATAGTCCACGAGCCTGACATGATTTGTTTCTCAAATTGAGGGACCAAGTGCCATTATGATTTTTAGTTACACATATATCTGAGGTGTGTGAAAATTAGTGATGGACATTTTAAAGAAATGTAGCTTATTACCTGTCGTGACGCCTTCTTTAAACATGGACATGGCTGCCATATGTCCCGCAGCCAGATGTTGCTCATAATGAAGTTAATGGCCGACCTGTCGAATCGATGGCAATTCGCGAATTGCTTATATCGGTCCTGAAATTTGCATGCGTGATTGTAACGTGGCATGAAACAGTCGGCGTCTTGCGCACATCTCACCCACCACCATAGAATAACGTGTAATTTCAAATATCTCAAGATAACCTTGTGCAAACAAAAAGCTGTCTTTCAATTTGTTTACCTAGTTGAATTCTAAAGAAATGTGGATAATGAATTATATTACTCAAAAGCAATATCCTAACTTTCGTAAGTACCAATTGTATACGTATCGCGTCTGTAAGAAGGTTCTGGACTACATTTCACACAGGCGTGCAACAAAGCATCCCACTTCCTTAATTCCAGTGATCAATGTGTGATATAAACCAGATTGGGTTTTATTGTATACTCCAATTACATTTTCTTTGGTGTTGTCAGCAAACATGAAGAAAAATGTCCATTGAAGCAATACTAATGAATATATAATAATAATAATAGTTTATTTCACTCTCTCTGGGCAATCAACAAGATTGAAATGAGTACATAAAACATGCAAAGTATATTTGTTAAAATAGCTTCAAATAATATATAATTTAAGACATTAGCGTAAATATAAATTATACTGTATCAATAAAGCTAATTAAAATAATTTAAGACATTAAAACATATTTTATGTTAAAATGTTACGCCGAAAAGTTAATGTATTTGACTAAACTTATTAAAAATTATAAATAATGTAAAACATTAAAATAAATAGATCTAAAAATAAATTAAGGCTTTACAATATTTTACACATATCAGCATGCACGAAAGTTGTTTTTATTAAGAGTCACTGTGAGTTCTTTTGGTTGAACAGACACCAGTTAATGAAACAGTTCTTGGTCATGTTGGTTTTTACTCTGGGTAAAGAGTATCGAGTACGGCATCGTGTATTATGTGTTGTGGTCCTTGGTTTTAGTAGTAGTTTGTGCAGTTTGTGCTGTGGCTGTTCGATTTGTGTGAAGAAATATTCACATAACTGCGCACGTCTTTGTTTCAGAGAAATCAGCTGTGCATTCGCTAATGCTTCGATATAGGGAGTGTTCGGGTATATGATGTTCATGGCACGTCTTTGTACACGCTCCATATCACATTGGAGACCCAATGTGAGTGAGGTCGATCATGCTGGACATGCGTATTCCAGAGTAGGCCGGACCACCGTTGTATATACCGTCAGAAGGTCTTCAGCGGGAATGCCTGATCGTTTGAGTTGTAGCAGTAGAAACAGCCTCTTGCCTGCTTTTCGTGTTATTTCATATGTGAGCAATTACATCATGTTGCAATTTGATATGCATAATATGTTAGGCCGCCAATTAATATTGCAGTAGTACTCAATGGCTAAGAATATCAATAAGGTTTGGTAGGAAACACAACACTCCTGATTGATCAGCATTATATGATCACTTGTTCATTTGTAGGGAAGTTGATATTACGAAAATTACTGTTTGTGGTGTAATTCACGGGATCGGTCTGGTATCCTGTTCGTTCGCATTCAGGGTTATCAAACCAGACGTGGGCACACGGCAGCACGTTCCGATCACAGAACGTGCATTTCGGACAGTTTTTGCGGAAAGTGGTGAAGCCGCCCATTCCATTTGGCCCACACGTGTAGAATTTCGAGCAGTCGATCACGTCAAGGGCGAAGCCGGGTGTGCTCTTTGTTAGGTTGTAGCACAGAGTACACGCCTCTAGATTGAGGTGAGTAAGAGAGAGAGAGAGAGAGAGAGAGAGAGAGAGAGAGAGAGAGAGAGGGGGAGGCAGGGGAGGGAGGAGGGAGGAGGGAGGGGGGAGGAGGGAGGGAGGGAGAGAAGACAGAGAGAGGGAGAGGAGAGAGGGAGAGAGAGAGAGAGAGAGAGAGAGAGAGAGAGGGAGGGAGGGAGAGAGTAGAGGGAGAGGGAGAGGGAGAGGGAGAGGGAGAGGGAGAGGGAGAGGGAGAGGAGAGGGAGAGGGAGAGGGAGAGGGAGAGGAGAGGGAGAGGGAGAGGGAGAGGGAGAGGGAGAGGGAGAGGGAGAGGGAGAGGGAGAGGGAAGGAAGGAGAGAGAGGAGAGGAGAGAGAGAGAGAGAGAGAGAGGGAGAGGAGAGAGAGAGAGAGAGAGGGAGAGGGAGAGAGAGGAGAGGGAGAGAGAGGGAGAGAGAGGGAGAGGAGAGGAGAGAGAGGGAAGAGAGAGAGAGAGAGAGGAAGAGAGAGGAGAGGGAGAGGGAGAGAGAGAGAGAGAGGAGAGAGAGAGAGAGAGAGAGAGAAAGGGGCAAGTCGTTATAAAGTAAACATTCAGTGTCTATTTCGTGTTCGTAACAGAGTTCAGGGTCACTCAGCGGTGTCTTATATACATGCATTAACATTGTTCGTCGTTTGTGATACATACATTGTACATTAACATGCTTTTAATCACGATCACTTACCACCAACTTCTGAAATCATACCCATTAAAGATGTAATCATAACCATGAAAGGTATAATCATACCAAGGGCAGGTATACTCATACCCATGTTCGGAATAATACTTTTATCTCATTAGTTAGTATTATATTACAATTAATGTCCAGAGGACACGCCGTCAACGCAGCCAACGAAGCGTGACCATCATATTTAAGGAGCTGCACCACGACACACAGGGCTCGCTACTTACCGAACATACACATCGCACATCAATTATAAGACAAGGCGACTACAGCCATCGCCGCACTGCAGATTGCAACGTAAGTGTTACTACACTACATGTAGGGGCCTATATAATGACGACGACAGTATTAATATTTTCCATGTAGGATATGAAAACGCCATCATTAGTGCAATAACGTTCGTCTACTTCAGTATCATTTACGACTCGAGCGTTGCGAACAAAGAAATGAATGCTGAGTACGGCAATTTCAATACCTATGCACAGGCGGGTAGGATAAATCACCAATGTCGTGGCTTTGTATTTGACAATCGGGTACACCACATGTATCCGTGTTCGTAATATAAATAACAGGCTCCATTGAGAGATGTTACAATGGTAATTGCATGCGCTAATTTGGCTGTGAGTTTGAAATGTGTTGTGGTAGGCTACGGTTTAAATATATATCGTTGTAGTTAGTATTTGTTTAGTACGTGTCACTCATTTCTACGTCTTATTAACGTTTAATTTACAACTCGTGATTTATTCACAATAATATTATTCTATTTAGCTCTCTTATGTGCGATTTTGGTTTAAGAATTATGTTGTACACACCCGTGAACGGGGCATTATCCACGATTTAATGGTGTTTAAATACCGTTTTATTATTAGTATTGAAGTAGTCGTTGTTTCTGGCTCGTGTCCTTGTCCTGTGCTGTCGACAGTGGCCACGCTGTGCTGTGTGCTCCGTGCAACGAGTGAACGTCGTGCGCGGTAAAAACAACAGCTGGATGACGGAATCACAATAGCACAATATAATGTGTTTTCCATTTTTGAAACTGCTACTATCACGATTCAATTTTGTCGTTTATTGACTTTTTCCTCACAATCAAAACTGTCCGATCATTCTCATTAAAGGCAAGGTAAATGTGTGATTGACATTTAACTAAATATAGTAACATATATTTTGTGTTTCGCCTATTCGATATTGCTTATAATAAAGCAGTTAGCATATATATAAATATAAAGGGATCGCCGACTCGTGTCGTCACCAAGCATTTAAGCCTGATTATGTCCCTCGTACTGCACTTATTGTTAAATAGATAATCTATTATTTTAATTTTGTCTTGATTTATTTATGATATTAAAAAACATTTTAAAGAACAAATTATGTACACTGTATATCTTATATATATATATATATATATATATATATATATATATATATATATATATATATAGATATACATATATATATACATATATATATATATATATATATATATATATATATATATATATATATAAGATATACAGTGTATAATTTGTTCTTTAAAATGTTTTTAATATCATAAATAAATCAAGACAAATTTAAATATATATATATATATATAAGATATACAGTTACATAATTTATATATATATATATATATATATATCTTAAATTTATTTGCCATATTTCATTTTATTGTATATATATATATATGATATATATATATATATATATATATATATATATATATATATATAGGCACTATATGAGTCAACGCCAGACTACATTCCAATTCATCATGAAATGTATGTTGAATATGGCAATAAAGCTTTATTATTATTATTATTATGTAGAATCCCTCAAAAACAATGGCCAATGCCACTGCCATGCCTTCGATCATGTTCCATGGCAAGACAAGAAATTAAGACACAAACAATTGGCAATACTACATATGTCATATATGCATGCTTATTTGGCTACCTTTTGGATATAAAAGTACTGTAGTGCCCAGTATTTCTGATTGAGACCGAGTGATACTAGACCGTGAGTGATACCTGTAATATCGCTCGTGTTGTTTTGTTCTTTCGCATGACTTAATGTACATGTCTCAGTTAAAAAAAATATTGACAATAAACTATCCATATTATATGATGATTTTCCGATTTAATCTTACCTCAAGTACATCCTGACGTTCGGAAATTAATACAGTCACTGTTGGCCGTGAAATGTATTATATGTTAGTAACATATACAATTACAAATCGGTATTATCACCAATCACAATTTGACGTATCAGCTACAAACTATTGCGGTGAACCTTGTTGAGTAATGAACTGAATACATCAAACACTGGTGGACATTCAACTACTTGTTGATGAAAAATGGAAAACAGAGGTTCTACCGGAAACATTTATATAGCCCTGTAAATCCAGGTTACCGTATTCGAAAGCGTTGTTCTACTGTCACGCAGTTTTGAGTGGATCACCAACGAGTCTGAATTGGTTGTTCGAGCTTTCATTTAGTGACCCACTTGGCCGTACCTGGTGCTCGCGAAACAAACAATTTATGCCGGATGTAGTATGCTCTAAAAACGCCACGTGAAAGAAGCAAGTCTAATGTTCTGATTCATTCAAAATAATTATGTCCATGTCATATCTTTATATTTTGCACAATTCATTCGTTGTACCGACTAACATTGTAAAATATGATAAATGCACCGAATTAGCAATACAGAGCGTTTTTAACATATAGGGGTGTACAACTGCTTTTAAGATATAACTGAACGATTAGTTGTGACAATTTATTTGCGCCACAGAGTTAGATCATTAGTCTTTCACCTATATAGATTAGAGTGACAAGCTGGCCCGCTGCATTGATGCCGCCATGGACCACTGGCTGCCATCTACTTGCACGGCAGAAAGTGCTGTAGCCACTGTTAGGACATAAAAAGTCACTGTTCCCCCTAGTCCTAGATTATGAATAAGACAGACATGATTAATTTCTGGAGTCGGCCAGCAGGGCCAGCTGGTGAGTGATTTTAGTTGGTTGGGCTAAGGACTTGAAGATTTGTCAGTGTGGTTTCTTGGCAAAATGACTGATGATTAATTAATGGGATAAGTTGTAGCCTCCAGCTTAGTCATTGGGGGAAGGGTTTTGCCTTGAAATGAGTTTAACCTGAGGTCAATATCCCAGGTGGAATATCCCACCCTAACTGTGGACAGTTCTGTGGTTGACACTGGTGTGAGCAACGTTAATCCAGTCGGTGACTTGCTGGTGACAACAGTCACTGTGAAGTAGCGAAGGTGTGAGCAACGTTAATCCAGTTGGTGACTTGCTGGTTACAACAGTCACTGTGAAGTAGCGAAGGTGTGAGCGACGTTAATCCAGTTGGTGACTTGCTGGTTACAACAGTCACTGTGAAGTAGCGAAGGTGTGAGCAACGTTAATCCAGTTGGTGACTTGCTGGTGACAACAATCACTGTGAAGTAGCGAAGGTGTGAGCGACGTTAATCCAGTTGGTGACTTGCTGGTGACAACAGTCACTGTGAAGTAGCGAAAGTGTGAGCGACGTTAATCCATTTGGTGACTTGCTGGTTACAACAGTCACTGTGAAGTAGCGAAGGTGTGAGCGACGTTAATCCAGTTGGTGACTTGCTGGTGACAACAGTCACTGTGAAGTAGCGAAAGTGTGAGCGACGTTAATCCATTTGGTGACTTGCTGGTGACAACAATCACTGTGAAGTAGCGAAGGTGTGAGCGACGTTAATCCATTTGGTGACTTGCTGGTGACAACAATCACTGTGAAGTAGCGAAGGTGTGAGCGACGTTAATCCAGTTGGTGACTTGCTGGTGACAACAGTCACTGTGAAGTAGCGAAAGTGTGAGCGACGTTAATCCATTTGGTGACTTGCTGGTTACAACAGTCACTGTGAAGTAGCGAAGGTGTGAGCAACGTTAATCCATTTGGTGACTTGCTGGTGACAACAGTCACTGTGAAGTAGCGAAGGTGTGAGCGACGTTAATCCATTTGGTGAATTGCTGGTTACAACAGTCACTGTGAAGTAGCGAAGGTGTGAGCAACGTTAATCCATTTGGTGACTTGCTGGTGACAACAGTCACTGTGAAGTAGCGAAGGTGTGAGCGACGTTAATCCATTTGGTGACTTGCTGGTTACAACAGTCACTGTGAAGTAGCGAAGGTGTGAGCAACGTTAATCCATTTGGTGACTTGCTGGTGACAACAGTCACTGTGAAGTAGCGAAGGTGTGAGCGACGTTAATCCAGTTGGTGACTTGCTGGTGACAACAGTCACTGTGAAGTAGCGAAGGTGTGAGCGACGTTAATCCATTTGGTGACTTGCTGGTGACAACAGTCACTGTGAAGTAGCGAAGGTGTGAGCGACGTTAATCCATTTGGTCACTTGCTGGTGACAACAGTCACTGTGAAGTAGCGAACATGGTTATTTCCTGTGTAGCGTACAACTAGACAGAAATGTTTTCACGGAAGCTGATGCAGATGACCATTTTAGTGACCATGTCATTGGGATGTATATCAATCATCTATCTGCCCTGTCAAGACGTGTCATCATGGCATACCTGGCAGGGCGGACAAAGACATATGCCAAAACCACACTCAAATTATTGCACATGGGAATATGCCATCATCCTGTCCTGAAGTGACCAGGCTAATTCTGTTTAGTGGGACATGGAAGGGAATATGTGGATGTTCATTTAAAGTATACTTGTTACTATGATATTCCTGTTATTTTGTATAGTTCGTTTAATTTTATATGTTTATTGTTATTGCTATTGGCACAATATAATTAATTAGTTGACCGTCTTAATATTACTATTTTCTACCTCAAGGATGGGCGATGTTTGTTCAGATAGAGCATTGAGGCTGTCTCAATATTTCATTTCCTGTAGATGAATTCCAGTTTCTCTACTGATGTACTATTGATGTTGTTAGTAATGTTGTTACTTTTTTAATATATGAAATTATAATCATATACGTTTGAGTGATCTCAGACTTCTGTTGGTCGATTTTTGTTTAACGATCATGGTATATTATGTATTGTAAAGCGCTACGAACAATTGTAGATCTGATGCTATAGCAAATTAAATATAATGTATTTGCTAAAGCATCATATCCACAATTGCATACCTTTTTAGATGACAAAATAGATTATTACTAAACGCAAACTGTTTTGTAATCTAAAAAGCCATGTTCACCCGTCCATAGCGAGACACGATTGTGGAAGAGTAGTCCACACTGATAGCCAGATGGCGACACTGCGCCACTGCGGTCAGAAGGTCGCTTCGCAACTCCGATAAATTAGACACCACTATTAAGTAGATAAACAGGTTTATTAAATGTGATTATGAATAGGCTAAACAAACAGCACACATGGACGACGCACGAAGAGTGAAGTCACGCCTCCTGCACTGTCCGCCAGGCGGCGTGCAAAACTGCAGCCACACAGTGGCGTGGTTGTTTTTTGTTCTGTTCGTTTGTTTATTTTTACATGATGTAGTCACTTAACTATTTTGGGGTCGGCGATCTCTAGTAGATTGTCGGGGTACGGCAAGATTGTTCTCTTGTATGTCAACATCGGGGGTTCATCCGTAACGGAAGGTTCGTTTATATCGAGATCCGAGGGTACGACGAGTGATGGTATCGCTGGATAGGACAACTTTAACGGGTACAGGTGGCGGCGACATAACGTCCTGCACGTCGTATTGAAACGACTCATGGCTGTCGGTCCACGGTGACTCGTGTTTTTTTCGGCAGGTATCATTCGGTCTGCGTAGATGTATACCGCCGACACCAATGGGTGGCTCGGGGACCACCGAACCACCAGGACTCTTGGATAGCTCGCTGTGTGTGTGGTTCGTGGTCCTCAGTAAATGTTGTTCTATTATGAGCTTGTGGTCGGACACTGGCATCTGTTCGCTGGTGTGTTGGTCGCGCTGAGTCCACATTTCGCCTGCAGACACGCCCCGACCGCGCACGCCGGAATTGAGTATTGCAGCAGCGACGGCCAGTGTGACGTACGTTATGGCGCCGCCTTGTGGTTATTGATGGGCGATTTCGCCTTCGAGTTCCTGAACTGCTTTCTCTGCCACTGGGTTTCTGTTCAGATTGTGTACACGTCCCAGTTCGATGGACATGCGATATCGGGAGAGAAGTTCGTCGTTGACAAGTGAAGCGAATCCTGGTGCTGAATCAGTTCGTATGACAGTGGGAGGACCACCGAGTGGCCTCATTCCTACGCAAAGCGTCATCAATGCGTCTCGTAGAGTCTCGCGGCGTTCGTTTCGATAATGCACGTGACTGTGTACGACGTTACATATTCGCGGACTACCAAGATCAACTTTCGCTCCCACTTGATGACGTCTGCGGTATAGGCAATTCTTACGACGTCTGGGGGGTCACTCGTAAATTGCGGTGTCCCTGTGATTGATTGATTTATTTAATATAAAATGTAAAACATTGTACACATATGCATAATATATAAATACAAGGTACATTTAAATATTCGGATTACACAAAAAGTGCAAGCAATTATTTCCATCGTGGTCCTTGACATACACATGATAGACATTGACAGAAATGAAAAATATAACATACTAAAACAACCATAATAAATGATATAAATAATTACTAATATATGTAAATGACATTGATAATTACAATATAAAAAGTATGGAAATATCTCCTGATTAGAAACACTTTGTAAAAACTTGTTATTTATTAAAAAAAAATCATAAATAAATCTAATAAATAATAAAAGTAAAAAACAATAAATTACGTCATCAATTATGATTAATAATAAATAAATGAGCTGGCTTCCTGATCATTAAGACAACTGAACAAAAACTGCTTCAGTAGACATTTAAATTGCCTCATGTTCTGAACATTTTGTATGGAAAATGGCAATTCGTTCCAGGCATGAATTCCTGTGTAGTAAAAGGAGGTTTGCCTAAATGATTTAACATACGGCACACGAAGAGACATAACACTAGATCTTGTATTTATGCCATGCTGCTTATATGCTACATTTATCAAATTTGACATATACTTCGGTGCTTTATCATTTATGACATTGTAAACAAGGTTCAATTTGAGTTGTTTAACTCGTAACTCCACTGGTAGCATATTCACCAGTCTAAACTCTCTCAAACCGATGTGGGTTCTGGCTGGTGCATTTAAGATGAAACGGATTACCTTGTTCTGAGTACACTGAAGTCTGGATTTATATTTCTTGGTTAAACCTGAGAACCATGATGAACATGCATAATCAAAATGGCATTGTATTAATGCTGTGGTAAGAAGTTTTTTTGTTTTCATCTTGATATTTGTTGTATGTCTATACACAAATTTTTATTTGGCATTTGATTTACAAATAATCTTGTCAGCCACTCTTTCTCCAGTTAATGACTGATCTAGGTCTATGCCTAGGTATTTAACATGGGTTTGACTTGCCAATATCGTACCAGCACATCTCACCTGGATGGAACTACAGGTGTTAAGTTTACGTTTCAACCCAAATAGAATTGACTCCGTTTTCCCTAGATGGAGGGACAATTTGTTATTGATTAGCCACTCTCTGGCTGCCTCGAGTTCTGAAGAAAGACTTTCTTGAATCAGTTGGGTGTCTTTACCTGAGACTAAAAGGGCTGAATCATCAGCATGCAAAAGGAGTGTAGATAAACAGCTCTGTAAATATCATTAATATAATATTAGAAATAATAACGGTCCCAGAATTGAACCTGGGACACCACATGTGACAGTCATCGGATTAGTGATCGCTTCACCGATTTCAACTGATTGTTGACGTCCATATAAATATGATTTAAACCAGGCTATAGCAGATTCATGAAGTCCTATTGCTTCCAGTTTTTGAAGCATAATCTTATGATTTACCGTATCAAATGCCTTCTGAAGGTCAAGTAGCACCATGCCTACATAATTACCTTTATCTTGCTCTTGTTTTATGAAGTCAGTGAGATATATTAAACATGTTTCAGTAGAATAAGAGGATCTAAAGCCTGACTGATGTTCATACAGTAGCTGATGTGTTTGGAGATATGCATTTAATTGTTGGTAGACTATCCTCTCAAATAATTTTGAGAGCGTATTTAAAATAGAGATCGGTCTGTAATTACCGGCTTCCATTTTACTATTCTTTTTATAAATGGGCATCACCTTAGCAGATTTAAAATTTTCAGGCATTTCGCCAGTGGACAATGATAAATTTAAAATATGTGTTAAAGGTGACACAATGAGCTTGGCACCATTCTTAATGAATCTGGGTGACAATAGGTCCAATCCGGTTGCCTTGCTCGAATTTAGTTTACATAAAATACTGAGTACGTTGTTCTCACTGACTTCATTAAAACAAAAGCTATTACTTGTTACACCCAGTGACCTGTAGAAGTCTTGAAAGTGTTGCTTCTCATATATATATATATATATATATATATATATATATATATATATATATATATATAATTATACCATAGGTGGAAGTTGGTTAACCAGTGTTGAGGCTATATTAGAAAAGTAGTTGTTGAAATGTTCAGATACTATTGATTTGTCAAAACAGATGCTATTGTCAATGTTTAGTCCTATGCTTCCTGGTTTACAGTTACACTGAGTCGAAGTTCCGAGGCTTTTCAGCAGTTGCCATAATTTTGAAGGTTGTTGTTTGAATTCATCAGTTTTATTAGCAATGAAGTCTGATTTGGCCTGTTTCTTCTTATATTGAACCTGATTACGAAGGTAAGTGAATTTTCCATGCCGTGTCTTTTTAAATTTGGTAAAAGCCCGATCTCTTTCATGGATCAGGTGCAGTATCTCACCCGTCATCCAAGGGGCGGTACGTTGTTTAATACGGACATATTTCAAGGGAGCGATGTTATCAATAACGGCCATCAGCTTAGATTTAAAAAGATAAAAAGCCTCGTGTACATAGTTTGAATCTAGGACAACCTGCCAATCTACCTCGTGCAGTTTTTCTTCAAATATTTCCTTACTGTAATTTTTAGCGATCTTAATGTTACACCGTTATGACGATTTATGGGGATTTTCTTGCATTTACGTTTACAATGTATTATTTGGTGATCGCTTAAGCCAATGTCTAATACACCACATTGTGATATTTTAGCAGGGTCTGAGATAAGGATAAGATCTAAGATGGTGGATGTTGTGCTAGTAATCCTTGTAGATGTGTTAATAATCTGGGTCATACCAAACATAGACATATAATGCTTCAGTGATACATGCAATGGATTAGTGTGAGAATGCAGTTGAGAATTGTCAACATTAAAGTCACCCATCATAATAACTTCTTTGTTGGTGAAGCAATTACAGTCCAAGCAACACCGTTCAAGTACGTTAAAAAAGTCAGTATGCTTGGGCGGACGGTAGCATACACCAATTAAAATAGGTCTGGTCTTGGGTAGATACAATTCCGCCCACACAGTTTCTAGAGTTGTACATATATCGTCTCTCAGTTTAAAAATAAAGTCATTTCTTATGTAAATACAAACGCCACCGCCCTCGCGATTTCTGTCGCGCCGGAGAATAAAATAATCAGTAATGTTAATTTCTGAGTCCGTGACCGACGCGTCTAACCAAGACTCGGTGATGCCAATCACTGCCACTTTGGTGTTTGCCGCAAGTATTCGTAACTCGTCAAGTTTCGGGAGAAGACTGCGCGTGTTCAAATGAATGAAGTTTAGACCCTTTGAATGTAAACATTCAAAATCAAGGGGTCTTTCAGTTGTTGCCTAGTCGGTGGCGTCTTCTATGATTTCGGACAGAAGATCGTTGCCTTGCGTGATGATAGCTGGGTGATCGCTGTCATCAGCAAACGGGAGTGCGTGCAGTGTACACTGATTGCACAGATGTGTAAATTCGCCACCGCTGCTGCAGAGTTCGTCGTATGCGTCGTTTGATAACACTCCAGCACATTTGTTGTGTGTCCACTGGTCGCAGGAGTCACATGAGATGGCTCTACTGCGACCAGTGACACCCTTGCCACAATGGCTACATGGATGTTTTGGGTTGTATGTCCTCTTTCGCTCAGGAGGCCTAGATTAGGGCTCACGTCGCCGCTTTTCATGAGCAATAAAACAATTGTAGTCAATGGCGAAATGTTGTAGTATGAGTTTTCTTTGTTGCTGGAAAGTCTGCAGAGTTTGCACACAGAACGCTTTGCTTTGTGGTTGAGACTATCACATTTGTGGATCATTGATAAAACAATGTCACTGCTGGCTTCAAGATAGAGAGAGACTGAGTGTGTACGGCTTGTTGTGTTTGGCGTCATAGCCTCGTAGAATGTCCTTGTAAGCGATAAGTCTGTGTGGCAAGCATTGCATTTCATTACGCAATACAGAAGTAACAAGAAAAGTGACAGCACTGCTCGTCTTGACGTCATAATTAGTTCAGTGTTATCGGTTGGTGTGTGAGGGACGTTATGCAGTGACGCGCAGTGGTGACACCCGTAAGTGATTGTCTCGCTAACCTTGTCGAGGTCGAGTGCAACAATATATCGGTGCATCACTTGTTTCAGTTGGTGGGTGGACTAACTGGGTGTGTAGGGCAGTGAGCAAGCCGCCGAGAACAGGTCGTGGAACGATGATAGTCTCGTGCGTGGCTGAACGGATCTTTACAGTTTCTCGTATACTTGTATGTATGGCGTGTTGTAAGGTAAGGTAAGGACCGAAGCCTTATGATTTGACGGTACAATGTATGGGCTGAAATGTCTGATTGCGGCAGCAATAGTCAGTGCTTATATTTCATACGATAGCCATGTCACTCGACGATCGCCTAGTGTGGTGCTGAAGAAGCCGGTAAGTTTCAGCTTGCCTTTCTGCATGGCATACATTGTGGCTCCTGTGCCACACTCTTTAACTGTTCCATCAGTTACGATCCACAGCTCATCTTCCGGTCGTGGATGAGTTATTGTTCTGTTTGAGTGTAGTTTGTCCTGTGCGCGTTTGAACGCTTCGCGTAGTGTGTCTGTCCATTCTACGCGATCGATCGACTGACGGCCGGCTGTCGAGCTATCCAGTGGAGCAAGTAGTGACGAACATTCGGGGATGACTCGTGCTAACATCTTATACGCTCCGATGAACGAGCGCATTGATTTCACTATTGAGGGTCTGTCCCATTCCCAAATGGCCAATGTGGCAATGCGTTGTGGACTGACTTGAATTGTGCCTAGGTGCCACACCCAACCAAGTATCACAGTGCTTGATGGGCAGATGGTCGTTTTTGCGGCGGATAAACGGACACCGAACGGGCTTATATTCGTACCCCGTTAAAAGGGATGACAACGCCGCAATACCTCATGGAGTTGTGCGACAGCGGAATCTAGTAGATAGCGGTGGATAGATCGGTGGATATTATGTGTTTCCACTGCGCGATTTTACGTAGGGGGCTGTCTACGTCAGGCATGACAGCGGGCTGTTACTTACTGTAAAGACCAACATCTGTGAATGCTGTAACTAGTCTGAAGCCCTCATTGCTTTTCTTGACTAGAAACGATGGGTTGCGATACTCGACGGTGATGGGGACATCCTCGGGCCGAACGAACACTCCCATAGATTCCAGTTCGTCAAGCGTGTTTTGTAGCTCGACAAGTTGGTTATGTGCATACGAAGCGAAACGAAGATCTCTCATCGGCTGATAGCATACCGTTTGGGTAGATTTGAACTGATGAGGACTCTCCAGCTGATCCGGCATCGACGGTGCGCGAACGTACGCTGCCGGTGACGGCAGGTCCGGTAGGAAGTGCATCGGGTAGAAACACCTCCAGAATTTGGTATAAATTTTAGTTTTCTATTGAGGGTGCGTACATTATTTGTGAGGTTGGCGATGCGGATCTTGCCAGCAATGCTGTCGATGATTGTTGGTTGTGGCCATGCATCAGATTCACTTGCGTATTTGCTGACTGGCGCATCAGTGCGTAGTTCGAGAGAGCGAATGTAGCATCGGAGCAACACACGTCTTTAGGTAAAGTCACTTCAGCAAATTCGCCCGGCCAGATTGTCGTGGTGGTGGATGGGGCTCGTAACACTAGACACGTCTAACAGCGTGTCTGTTCAACGACGAGTGTGTTGATCCGTATGTGTAGGTGGTGCCGCTGGACAAAGGGCGTATGGTAATGATATTTGCCTCCATGGAGGGTGTGCCAGCAAGGATTTCGACGTCGTGGTTCTCAACGACCAGGCCGTTGAACGTGAATGTGTTGTTTTCACGTGTCACTGCGATACTAGTTTCGCCAACAATGGATAACGGTGACAATCCGTCGGCTAAGGTGAGCTGACTGTGACAATTTGTCTATCACATAACCTGACTTGTGTGCTGTGGAATGACGATTCATGTTCCCAGTAACTCCGCTATCAATGGTTACACGGGTTCGGTGATGGCCGCAAATCTAAATAAGGAGACTGTCGAACCTCGATTGTATGCACCATGAGATGTTTAGAGCCGACTACTTCGGTATTGGAGACTTCCGGTAATGGAAATTCTGTTCGTCTTTATCGTCAAGCTGGTTGATGATCTGTCGCCATATTACGTCGGAATCCTTCTGGTAAGTGTGCGCATTCACTCAGAAAATGACGAAAGTTGCTACGTCCAGCCTGTTTACAAAGTGGCCACACTCTGTTGCTTGTCGAACGCCGGGGATAAGCATGCGGACCTGGTGAATGTCTTGGCACTGAAGGGCTGATTTGTGGCGAGTGGTTGCAACTGCTGCATCTTCAGATGATCGGATTTCATCTAGTAATGATGTTAAAGCCTGCGATATTTCAGGCTTGATTGATGCCAGAGTGCGTGTGCGCAATTCTGTTCCGTATCTTTGTTTGACTAGTCTCGGCAAATCGATGTGAATGAGGCGCAATCAAGTGAGGACTATAATGTTTTCAAGTGTGGGAGTCATCTTTTCGTCCTCGGCGATATTGTGGTCGTGGTGGGAGATGTTACCATTTGACCGTAGCAAGTTATCATCGACGAAGGCGACCAATCGTTGAAATAGGTCCTCCGGACGCTCGTCAGGCTCGAGACTTGTATTAGTGACATCAATGAAATGCGTGGACTCGAATCCGTAGTGTAACCGAATAACTTGCCAGATGACTGTTAACGAAGTGGAGTTTTTGACTATGGTGTTCCGAGAAATAATCCGGCAGTAGTTTGGGATTTGGCTCAACATAAGCTCTAGCATGAATGCTTTCTGCTTAGCTGTACGGCGGGTACCGGCTGGCACGTCGTCTGCGTCATTGGTTAGTCCACGGTGAGGATGGGCTGCTGCCTTCTTCTGCCACCTCGCGTCTTCCGATAGGAAATCGCTGAAATTGTTGTCCAGCCACAGTAGGTTCTGTCGCTAGTTTTCAAACGCGTTGACAGTCTCTTTTTAGTTAGGCTCCACAGTTTCGGTGCTCGATGGCTGGCCACATTTTTGTTTCATAGTGGCGTCACCCAGCGGTGATACTTCCGAGTAATTGTGATTCAAAGCTTTCAGTGCGACCGACCAGTTTTTAGTTTAAGTTGCGCATGGGTGTTTAAGACCGCTGCGACCACGCAACTGCGACCAGAAGGTCACTGATCAACTCCGATAAATTAGACACCACTATTAAGTAGATAAACAGGTTTATTAAATGTAATTATGAGTAGGCTAAACAAACCGCAAACATGGATGACGCACGAGGAGTGAATCGAGCCTCCTGCACAGTCCGCCAGGCGGCGTGCTAAACTGCAGCCACACACACAGTGGCACTGGGGGTAGTATCCCCAGTGTAGTGGACCTGGTCAGCCTCCGGCACTTGATAACAGAGTGCCGGGAACTATAAATAGGCGTAGTTCCCAGTGGCGTAGCCAGAGGGTGGCCACCGCCCCCCAATCCCGTAAACAATTAGGATGGTGGGGAATGGAGTACCAATAACTGGCTGCATGAGTCATGGTGTCATAACATACAGTGGGTTTCAGGATGCCAGTGTAAGATTACTTTCCCAGTCATATCCTTTCGGAGAAATGTTTTTCATAATTCATATGGGATTCAGTTAGGAATTCTCCAATTCTGTCTCTAGCTGCAGCATAAGAGTTGACAGAGCAATGACAATGTCATTATTCTCAATGTGCATGATGGTTAATGGCTATTAAGGATTCAAAATAATACTTGCCCGGTTAGTAGACTAGGGTCAAATTGCATTATGTTGTTATTACTTTCTTGGCATCGCTGTCGTCAGGTGTGACCATGATTTCTTTTTTCATTGTATTTTTCTTCGTCTCACTTGTCCCTTGCTACGTTTTCTGTCAGCTGTCTCCAATTCCTTCTATCTGTCATCTCGTCCCATTCGTCTTCCACTCTTTCCAGGTCACTTATTATTATTACTATTACTGCAATCCCCATCGCAAACCCATTACGTACCATTTATATTTGTGAATACAGTTCCTATTCTGAATTGAACAATCAACGAAGAAACGAGTAGTAAAAGGAAGTAGAGAAAGAAGACGTAGAAGTAGTAAAAGGAAGTAGAGAAAGAGGACGTAGAAGTAGTAAAAGGAAGTAGAGAAAGAAGACGTAGAAGTAGTAAAAGGAAGTAGAGAAAGAAGACGTAGAAGTAGTAAAAGGAAGTAGAGAAAGAAGACGTAGAAGTAGTAAAAGGAAGTAGAGAAAGAAGACGTAGAAGTAGTAAAAGGAAGTAGAGAAAGAAGACGTAGAAGTAGTAAAAGGAAGTAGAGAAAGAAGACGTAGAAGTAGTAAAGGAAGTAGAGAAAGAAGACGTAGAAGTAGTAAAGGAAGTAGAGAAAGAAGACGTAGAAGTAGTAAAAGGAAGTAGATAAAGAAGACGTAGAAGTAGTAAAAGGAAGTAGAGAAAGAAGACGTAGAAGTAGTAAAAGGAGAGAGAAGAAGACGTAGAAGTAGTAAAAGGAAGTAGAGAAAGAAGACGTAGAAGTAGTAAAGGAAGTAGAGAAAGAAGACGTAGAAGTAGTAAAAGGAAGTAGAGAAAGAAGACGTAGAAGTAGTAAAAGGAAGTAGAGAAAGAAGACGTAGAAGTAGTAAAAGGAAGTAGAGAAAGAAGACGTAGAAGTAGTAAAAGGAAGTAGAGAAAGAAGACGTAGAAGTAGTAAAAGGAAGTAGAGAAAGAAGACGTAGAAGTAGTAAAAGTAAGTAGAGAAAGAAGAAGTAGAAGTAGTAAAAGGAAGTAGAGAAAGAAGACGTAGAAGTAGTAAAAGGAAGTAGAGAAAGAAGACGTAGAAGTAGTAAAAGGAAGTAGAGAAAGAAGACGTAGAAGTAGTAAAAGGAAGTAGAGAAAGAAGACGAAGAAGTAGTAAAAGGAAGTAGAGAAAGAAGACGTAGAAGTAGTAAAAGAAGTAGAGAAAGAAGACGTAGAAGTAGTAAAAGTAAGTAGAGAAAGAAGACGTAGAAGTAGTAAAAGGAAGTAGAGAAAGAAGACGTAGAAGTAGTAAAAGGAAGTAGAGAAAGAAGACGTAGAAGTAGTAAAAGGAAGTAGAGAAAGAAGAAGTAGAAGTAGTAAAAGGAAGTAGAGAAAGAAGACGTAGAAGTAGTAAAAGGAAGTAGAGAAAGAAGACGTAGAAGTAGTAAAAGGAAGTAGAGAAAGAAGACGTAGAAGTAGTAAAAGGAAGTAGAGAAAGAAGACGAAGAAGTAGTAAAAGGAAGTAGAGAAAGAAGACGTAGAAGTAGTAAAAGGAAGTAGAGAAAGAAGAAGTAGAAGTAGTAAGAGGAAGTAGAGAAAGACGACGTAGAAGTAGTAAAAGTAAGTAGAGAAAGAAGACGTAGAAGTAGTAAAAGGAAGTAGAGAAAGAAGACGTAGAAGACGACGAAGAAACTGGTGTATAAGAAGAAGCAGAACAAGAATTGAACAACATCACTCCATTATTCCATTTATTTTATTGTATATTAAATATGTCAGTCATTGGATTGCATAACAATTAATAAATAATTGGTGTTGTTTCAGGCAAAGGAGAAAGTGTGCCTTCTTGATGACGATGATGAAATATATTGGATATGTAATTATTATCCTATTCATCGCTCAGATGTTGATGATGTTACGCCAGGTATTGTATTATAACCACAATTCTTGGAATTAGAAACGCTTCTTCTGCGTATAGCAGAACGTAATTATGTAATATGTAACTACCGTTTTCATCGAAACTTCACTTTGTTCTTATCATATACATATCCTTTGTTTTAAAAAAAATCTCATTTATCTATTTATCTATATTTCTAAATATGACATCTTTATTGATTTGTTTTTGGTTGATCACAATTATACTGACTTAGCTACACCATGCAGACATGGCATGCCAGTTCGGGTAAAAGAATCTTCCTTGGTGAGACGGTTTAACGACAGATGTTTTGATGATGCACTTGTTGTGATTATTGCAGACATCAAACATCTCCACTCGAGGAGGAATGGCAGCAAATGTCTCGGAAAAACTGCCGCTGCAATATGCGAGCAACAGCATCCCGTTTAACGCGAGTGACGAGGCACGACGCACCTTCATGCCTCCCAGCGACTCCTTCCATCCTCTCACGCCAGACAAGATGGCCGACTTCGTGTTTGTCACCGCGGCCAGCAGCAACCACTTTAACGAGGTGGTCGACGCCATTGCTTCTATACAGACGCTGATGCCACGAAAACAAATTTATTTCTTCGATATTGGATTGAGAGCTGATCAAATAGCGAAGGTAATATGACATATATGTCTTGTTATCACTAGGTTTCGTTTTTGATCGACACGTTGATTTATTACTTTTAAAAAACCCGCTATAAATACATAAAATGCGAGGGTTTAATTATTTATACGGAGAACTATGAAATGCGAGTGATTGGAGATGACTTTTGGTGTGTGTCTGTAAATTGTGCATGTAGACCAAGTAGAAGACTGTTAAGTCTGTGTTATATTTTCAGGTGAAAGATTGGTGTTTAGTGACTTACCGGTATTTCAACTTCAGCGAAGTTCCGAAATTTACCAAACACCCCCTGAAAGCTATTGCATGGAAGCCACTTGTGATTGAGGCAAGTATAGGTGTAGTTTTACACAACTGTGTGCAATGCAATTTGCACGATGTTCCAGGTTCAAGTAGGCCAAATTATTTTGCGACCATTTTAAGGGTACATTTATATTTTTCGTTTATGGTGCTATGATTATTGATTTTTTCGATATTTATCATCAGTTTAACGGGAATTTTTAGATGGGTCGCCAAACCAATCCCGAGATTGAAATTTGAGTCGTCTATATTATTTTATTTTGGATATTATTCTCTGGAGTAAGTTGGAAGCGAAAACCGATGATGATATTTGATTACTGTATAATATATGGTTTAGTCTTCTAGCATGTCAGTGTACTAACTAAAACTTAATTCCGTGTACAGTAGTCACCCTCATTTGCGGCCACATTTTCACTGCATTAGCGT
>JAODUO010001525.1:120000-144274 GCA_025642075.2 Ridgeia piscesae
TAACAAGACATATATGTCATTTTACCTTCGCTATTTTATCAGCTTTCAATCCAATATCGAAGAAATAAATTCGTTTCCGTGCCATCAGCGTCTGTATGGAAGCAATGGCATCGACCATCTCGTTAAAGTGGTTGCTGCTAGCCGCGGTGACAAACACGAAGTCGGCCATCTTGTCTGGCGTGAGAGGATGGAAGGAGTCGCTGGGAGGCATGAAGGTGCGTCGTGCCTCGTCACTCGCCTTAAACGGGATGCTGTTGCTCGCATATTGCAGCGGCAGTTTCTCAGAGACATGAGCTGTCATTCCTCCTCGCGTGGAGATGTGTGTAGTTTCCGGCTGAAACATTAGTACGCCATATGAGTATAGTTATTGACTGCAATAATCACAACAAGTGCATCGTCATGACATCTGTCTTATTTAGAACTTACAATACAACATTGTTTTCAAACGAAGCAATAGGTATATGATAAGTCCAATGTGAAGGTACGATATTAACGGTAGTTAATGCATATTATAACATCAGTGTAATCTGATATATGCAGAATGGCGTTTCTCTTATTTCACATCACTGATGATAAAATCGAATTCCTCATGTTTGCAAACATATAAAACAACATTTTACTTATGCTTCTAGCTTGTCTGACTATGAAGCTATTATGAAAGATAAGCTGATTTTGGCGGCCATGTTGGATTTTTTATACTTTTCAAAATGCCCAATGGTGAAAACTCCACACCGACCTGGATATCATTTCGTACATGCTAGAGATTACTATACAGCAAAGTAAAAACTACATCAGTCAAAAAGGCGTTAGGTAAGAAATGTGGCTGCTGGACGATGGTCGATGACGATATGTACTGTCAGCAGATGGCAATATGCGTTAAGGCTATTCGTCTGAGCAGGCTGGATGGACGTGTGACAATTGCTTCCATTTTGCTCTCATTGAGATCACGTCTGTTGTCATGGAGCCACGTTTTAATATCTGCAATGCCTGCCTCCAGTCGTATAAGACCATCTGTTTGTTCAAATGGAGACAAATCAACGTGCAGCTGCATGTCGTCAGCGTAGCGTTGGTGTTGTACGTCGTGTCGGTTAAGTGATGTCATTCGCGGCACAGTTTAAGTGTTGAAAAACACAGGCCCAGTGACGGACCTCAGCGGAACTCTGGATGTCCTCTTGTTGGCCCTAGACACACCATTTCTACAACACTCACGACAGGGCTCGTATGTCTCATAAAATGCATATACACCTGGCGTAAATACGTTTTGTTTCGTGTGTATCTTTTACGGTCAAGCGGGTCACTAAAAATGGTAGCTTGAACAGACTACTGGTGGGTGACACACTCAAAATTGTTTGGTGATCCAAATCTGGGTCATTATCCTATCATTCAAATGATATAACAACGGTAAGTCATAGGCAAAATGTTAATACTTCACATTAAGGTTATGAGTGATCACAATTAGTAATTGTATATATTACCAACATATGATATCATACACGGCAAACGTACGTGGTCTAATTATTGTGAGAAATGGAGAAATGTTACTCTCTCTCTCTCTCTCTCTCTCTCTTCACATACACACACGCACGCACGCACGCACGCACGCACGCACGCACGCACGCACGCACACACACACACACGCACACATGCACATGCAAACACACACGTGTGTGTGTGTGCGTGTGTGTTTGTGTGTATATGTGTATGGGAATGTGTGTGTTTGTGTATTTGTGTGTGTAATAATAATAATAATATTTATTATTTATAAAGCGCAATATCCAAATATGCTCAAAGCGCTGTTTATTATGTGTTAAACCTAATATTAACAATAATAAATACAACTGTAAAATTAACTTTCAGATAAAACAAAAGTAGAAGCATTAAATTATTCATATTAAAACTGTTCATTAAATAGTATATACAATTAACGACGAGTAAAATAAATAAAACTTATTAATTCTCTATTTACATGCAAAATCACATACAAAGCGATGGCATAGATAAAGGTCAGTACATATGTGTGAAAATAAGATAAGATGAACTATTTGAAACACATTTTCTAAACTGTCATTGAATACTTAAATTGTCAGCAGTAATATGCTTTGAAAATGTGCGTTATTAGTGCCTTTCTGAAAGCCGACAAAGTTCCGCAGCACTTGATATCAATGGGCACTGCGTTCCATAGGCGAGGTCCATGTGTATGTGTGTATGTGTTCTATAAAGAGCACAGTTTATTTCACAATAATTAGACCACGTACTGAAAGGAAACCCATCCTTACGAAAGACAAATCAAAACGAAAGATAATTCAAACACATAATAAGACAAAGTGATTCCACGATAAGAAGAAAGTGAGACAAAAAATAAACAGTAAATAGTCAGTCAGCACGGTGTGGAACGAGCGCTGTAGAACTGCCACAAACTACGAATATTCGTGCAGGTTTTAGGTCACAATCACTGACAAGTCTGACAGACATGATACGTAGAAGTCTAAGTTAAAAAAACATGTGATATGTATTCAAAGAAAGAAAGTCCACTGATTGTTATAAGTGTATGTACACTAGCAAACCGTAAGAAACTTCGAACAATTACATATAACCTATTAAGTAATAATGAGCACTTACGAGTCGCATGGTGATCTGCCGTTTCTGTCACTCCAGGCACTGTTTTCGTTGTCTGTATTATTAGTAATGCTACTAGTAATGAAAGCGAACTTGTTGTTGCCACAAATGCGGTTGTTGGCAGGAGCTATGTCTGCTGCACACGACGCAGCACAACAGTCCCAGCCACGGGCGACGGGGTGGGACGTTATGCTATCTGGGTGATGTTTGTTTATGTGCATAGATTATACGTTTGCGTTCTGTGGACATATATAATGTTATCGGAAAAAACTGCTTCTTCTCCATAGTCCATGAGTCTGACATGATTTGTTTCTCAAATTGAGGGACCAAGTGCCATTATGATTTTAGTTATACATATATCTGAGGTGTCTGAAAATGAGTGATGGACATTTCAGCTTATTACCTGTTGTGACGCCATATTTAAACACGGCTGCCATATATAAGCGGAACTTAAGCTATTAATAACTAATATCTTGCAGACAAATCAATCGATCTGATGTAAAAACGTGTTACATAAGAGGTTTTTTTTACAATAAACTTGCAAGTACAACAATGCTCATATCACCTTTTGAGACCATTATCACCAAAGATATAAGGTAAAATGCCTACAAAAACGCTTTACAATGGTAATGGACTTGTTCCAAAATTTCTTTTCACTTCGGCTTTTTATTGTTGAAATGACAAACATTATTAACTGATTATTTGCTGTGAAACTACATACAACTGGCAGCATATACGTCATTTTAGATATGTTTGTACCGCCTAAGTGTGTTGTCAGTCAATCAAAACGCATTTATATCTCTATATCGTCACTAAAACGGAAATGTTCCAATACATAATTCATTTCTCTTTTAAGGTAAAACAGTTTAGACGATTTGCATGACATTGTGCATGAATTAATATGTGTACATGCATTACACTACTATACTGTGAGAAGTAGAAGCAACAAGTGTATATATATATATATATATATATATATATATATATATATATATATATATATATGTAAGTATGTATATATATATATATCTATATATATCTGTATATATATATATACACATATCTGTATATATATATATATATATATATACACACATATATATCTTATATATATATATATATATATATATATATATATATATATATATATATATATATATATATATATATATAATTATACGCTTTATTAACATGATAACCTCTTCACATCCAATGCCTACATTAGCCTAATCAAGAGCGAAAACACATTTGATTCTCAAGTTGAATGACTTCGTCTCAGTATGATTTTCAGAAACATCAACGTCGTCTGATATGGTTAGAAATGGGTTGACTAACATTTATTAATCGTAGCTTAATAACAATTGGGCGCCATATTTAGATATGTATACTATTTGAACGATTAATTCAAACTACTAAAAACAAGCGCTCTGCGGAGACATCCTGCTGTTGCCCGTCAAAGGCGCGTAAAGAAAAGTTGTCAACCATAGGATATTTAGTAATTGTTTTCTGACCATTCTAATCCAATATTTAATGGGTAAGCAAGCAAAAAATACACAACATACCGTTTTAATTCTGTTTTAGAAGTAGGTTCATGACAAAACACTAATTTACAGTCTTCCCAAGAATCTTTCTCGAAAATGCAGTATTTATATGATACTATCAATCATATTTTTTTCATTAAATGTGCTTAGCTCATCGACACAAAAGGTAATTCCGTCCGATGCTTTAATACCATAATGACATCTTCACCTTACGGCCTATTTATCTAAATATTTATCATTTACGGAAAAATGACTTCGTATATTGACATATTGTGAACGCGCAACGCTTTACGAATTACCTAACTATGTTGTCAAACATATTTTACCTATCACCGACGGCGAAAGATATGTAGATAATTTGTATATTGTCTATTTCACTAAGTTAATACCGATCCAAGCTTAATACATATACTGCTCCTACTCTACATCAATCAATTCATTGTGTAATTCTTTTTCTAGTCATTTCAAAGACAACATCAACCTTATCCATTCCGCTCTCACAGTTCATATTACAGTAATTGTAAATGCCGACTCTCTACAAGTAAATCCTTAACTCGCATCGTTTGAACCACCCTCAATCGCTGAAGTGAGAAGAATAATCGAACTTCCTACCATACTCCTAAAAGGATATATTGACGTATTAATTATATATGTAACAGCCATGATAAATGCATCACTCTGCGTAGGTCATGTATATAATTATATATATATATATATATATATATATATATATATATATATATATATATATATATATATATATAATAACACAGCCATGAAAAATGCATCAATCTGCATAGATCATGTGACGTTACTCTAATGAATGGTCACAAATACAAATTATAATTATTGCCTCTAATTATAACGCTCGTGTTTCGACAACAAACAAATCGTCTGTAACTAGTGGATATTATTGATCACAAGCCCGTGTGGTGTGTTGCGGCACTAGAGAACAAATATTAGTACAGCATTGTCCTTGTATTAAGAACAATATTATAAAACAGTGCAAATGAATTAGACGGACGTTACACCTTTTATTTGGAACACAAAGCTGTTTACAGAGACTGTACAAGTCACAGAATCATGCCTGTGTGTTTTGTTTTGTTTCAGGGCGTGATATTCTAGTTGAATCTTACATTTCAGGCGACAACCAAACAAATTATTTGAAGTTCATTTCCAAGTGCACTATTCAAAGAGAAACGTACACTCAATATACTATGACATATAACATTTGCACACGGAAACGGTGGAAGATATAAATGCTATACTTATGAGTCACTTCCCCATCACTATCACAATTTGTGTAACATAACATTTTATTACAACATTGAAACACGCCTTTTGAAAGCATTACTTTTCATATTTTCAATTTCATTTTTTGACAGATGATGTATATATTATCACCATTTCTGTGTTACATATTGTACAGTAATTATTATGACAGCAAGAGTATTGTTGCGCTGTTTCTGTAGACGACGTTATGACGTCAGCGGTCAACGCGCGCTTCTCGTCTTTGTACGTGTCAACGTTGCGTATTACATAGTTAAAGCAACTTCAAAAAAATTTGAAAAACACCAATAAGAAGAAAAAAGTCAAGATAAACTGATAAAACTCCAACTATATTATAAGTAGATCATGTCTATTTAGAGTCCGATGATGTAAACATAGCGATTATTCGCGTCACTTAGCAACGTGTCTATTTTAGCCATGACAACAAGCGTAGACGCATTGTACATACAATGTACGCCTTTCTACATACAATTTACACCGACGTCGTCTGGCATGTCTTGATAGTGTACATCCGTGTGATGTCGCGGATTACCCAGAAGAAACTCCTGTCAGCTGTGTACAGCTTCCGGTTGTCCCGCAGCCAGATGTTGCTCATAATGATGTTAATGGCCGACTGGTCGAATCGATGGCAATTCGCGAATTGTTTATATCGGTCTTGAAATCTGCAGGCGGGATTGTAATGTGGCACGAAACAGTCGGCGTCTTGCGCACATCTCACCCACCACCACAGAATGTCGCGGAAAACCTTATGAAACACAGAAACACGCATACATTACATTACAAATTTCTGAGTTGAAACATAATGCCCTCTTATGTAATTCAAACATTATTGACATCATACGACATTCCCAACCAGTCCGCCATATTTCCTTTTAATTGCCAATGGGTGTCGTCTTTTTCCATCGGTAAATCAATATGCTGGTTGATACAGTTCTTTTCCGGCAAGCAGTTTAATAATGTTGATCTGATATATAAAACTATTTACAGCATATCTACGTACGACTTATTAAATATGGTTTGACTTATTTTGTCCCCCTTACATATACGCACACTTACGCAAGCACGCACATACATTAACTCACTTACTCCACATAATTCACTCACTCACTCACTCACTCACTCACTCACTCACTCACTCACTCACTCACTCACTCACTCACTCACTCACTCACTCACTCACTCACTCACTCACTCACTCTCTTACTCACTCACTCACTCACTCACTCGCTCACTCACTCACGCTTGACGTTGTAGAGCTTTGTTAACTTACCTTCTCTGTACGATAAACGAGCAACATGCCACCGCCGAACTGTGTTATATTCTTTTGTGCGTTAACGTCGGTCGACAAGTAACGGTACATGTCGGGATGGGTTACTGCGAAGTTGGAGTGACCCGAGCTGACAAAATCGAATTTTATTTGAAATATTCGCCAATTTGTAACATCCACCATTTTAAAAGATGGCTCCAAACAAAATATATTATTTTCACAGCTTCAGTTGATGTCAAAATGTAATTTTATTACAATCGTTATATGACATTTGGATTTCAATGACATTCAAATGTCTGCCATTTTAAAAGATGGCGCCCATAAACCATCCTATTTTCAAATCTCAAGACAACCTATTATATTGCGTGTCTTGAGATCTACCTGTCATCGAAGCTTGAAGCTAATGTGGAAATATATGTGTTTTAGGGGACGTTTTTGAAGATTGTATCTAGATATTCTGTAAAGTGGATAGGGCAAATTCAAATAATAAATGGATTATAATAATATATGTATATATATATATATATATATATATATATATATATATATATATATATATATATATATATATTTTATATATATATATATATATGACCTACTCTGATTAATGTTATCCGCTGCATGTAATTGTAAATTTGAGACAACATAAATTGAGAGGTCAAATGGAACGACCTTATGACCGAGATACAGGAAATGTGATATTAGCTGGTCTCGATGTGTTGGTCTATGTGAGCTAACCGGCTATAAATGTTACTATTAACTTGTACGTTGGATTTATACGATCTAACATAATAAAAAAATAAGTGGTACCGTTAACCTTTGATGCTTGCTTACTTACTCACTTCATTTTACTTATTCCTGTCAACACAACACTACTGAAGTTTAGATATCTAAAATTTAGACCACAACACGGAAAGACTAGTGGTCGTAATTACATGATACTACCCGCGACTATCGAACGCAGTTTTGAAAGTGTATAAAAAGTACCTGTGAAACATAACAAAACCGCCGTTCGTCCTTGCAACCCGATAGGCGTCGCTCATGTCAGGGTTTTTCCGGAGACGAAATGAAGCATCTACCCAGAATACGGCGCTCTTTTCACGTAACGTTGTCTGCATATGCAAATATGACCTAATATATTTAGTTTAATCGCGCTTTTATGCAGATGGGCCAAAAATACTCTGGTATGTTTGCTAGCTGTACTATTTTAATGAACGATTGGAATTCTGGGTAAAAGGAATGTGACGACATTTATTAACCAAATACGGTTTATCCACAACATATGTTGACATGCCATACAATAAATAGGCCTAGCATAACAAATGTTAAATGAAAACATACTCGTATTAAATTCGCTTGAAAAACACAAAAACGATGCCGTTTGTTAGCAATTTGACGAAGTCTGAATCTGATATTTTGTTCCCTACTAGGGCATCATCCACTAATATGGTTGGACGTTCTCGGGAAGGCTGGCTTCGTTTTAGTGTTTGTGAATATAGGATATGGTGGGGTGGATTGGAAAAGGTATAGTTCTGTGATGGGGAAGGTGGGGTATGGGAGCGGTGTGGAGAGGGACATGGGTGGTGGTGTGTGTTGTCTATTTGAGGTGCCCGAATGATGCAATTGTCAGGATAATATCCTATAATGCACCATTTGGGGGCGTCCAGGTTGTTGGGGATAAATCCATTAGACGGAAGTCTGTTCCTCTATGCTATAGTTGGGGGGGGGGGGGAAGAAGCTGTATTTGAAGTAGTTGAGGAAGGTGGATATCTGTCTGTATTTGTGTGGGTGACTGGATCTTGTTTGGCTGTGTCTGGGCTTGAGGTATTAGTAGGGATCGATGTCTAGGATATTGTTTGTAATTTTGTACATAGTACTCTGTTCTAGGATTGGCCAGGAGCGGACAGACGCCAAGGTAGACCCACATAGTTCCCAGCTGTATTTGTGGTCCACAAACCTTGCTGCCCGGTGCTGGACCACACTAGAGAGTTGATGTTTCGAGTGGTATATGGGTCCCACACCGGGCAGCAGTATTCGAGGTGTGGGCGGACCAAACTCAGATAAGCTGAGCCCTGGATGGACTGGGGAATGGTCAGGAAGGAAATTTCGCACACGTATTGGGTACAGACAAGCGGGGCAATAGCTTCAGAGTTACTGGGGACTGACGCCGACCACTTAAACATGCTTTAGAGAATCAATATTGGGTCACCACCGCTACTCCGTTGGATAATAAATGTAAACGATAGTTAAATTGTTGCAAAAATGATGTGGTCTACATGAACCTGGTACATCGTGCAAATTGCATTGCACACAATTGTGTAAAACTACGTCTATACTTGCCTCAATCACAACCGGTTTCCAAGAACAAGCGGACAGGTATTTGGTAAATTTCGGTACTCTGCTAAAGTTGAAATACCGGTAAGTCACGAAACACCACTTTTTCACCTGGAGTTATAACACAGACTTAACAGTCTTCTTCGTTGCATACACACACAGTACACAGTACACAACCTGTATACAATATGACAATTACATAGTGACAGTTTGTCATACAAAATGATACATATTAACATATTAATTTCACTTATAATAGTGATATTACAATCCATACACTTCTATTACATGTAATATTTGTCATTGCCAAAGTCCTTCGGACTTTCTCGATGAAGCCGTTTTACGTTTTGTTTAATGTCTTCCAAATTATCCTACATTCTGCCACTGAAAGTCAGTATATATACATATATGTATGTATATATATATATATATATATATATATATATATATATATATATATATACTATAATCCATTAATTAGCTGTTTATTATTAATTTCACACCACTATATTACATCCGTTTTCTCTGCATTTCCACGGTTTGTATATATTATATTATTTTGTTAAACATTTAGCTATATTGCACTGTATGTATATGTTGCGTTTTGGTAAATAATAAATCAACTAGTCGATCAAAAACGAAACAGTGTGCACCTAATTATAGCACGCCACACATGTCATATTACCTTCGCTATTTGATCAGCGTTCAACCCAATGTCGAAGAAATAAATTTGTTTTCGTGGCATCAGCGTCTGTATTGAAGCAACGGCGTCGACCACCTCGTTAAAGTGGTTGCTGCTGGCCGCGGTGACAAACACGAAGTCGGCCATCTTGTCTGGCGTGAGAGGATGGAAGGAGTCGCTGGGAGGCATGAAGGAGCGTCGTGTCTCGTCACTTGCGTTAAACGGGATGCTGTTGCTCGCATATTGTAGAGGCAGTTTCTCCGAGACCTGTGCTGCCATTCCTCGTCGCTTGGATATGTCTGTAGTTTCCGCTATTGCCAGCTTTATTTCCTGCTGTGAAGCGGAGAACATTTTCTTTCTGCGGTTCAGTACAAAAACAGACTTTTGCAGGTCACGTGGAGCTACGGGCTGAAAGATTGGTATGCCAGATTACAATAGTGATTGACTGCAATAAGTTGGCAAACCACACGAAGAGCATCATAATAAACCGTCTCATTTAGCTAACGAAGATGACATTATCAGAACTGCCATGCCACATCTGCTTGATGTATCCAAGGCAGCATTGTTATCATCAACCGACACCAAATGAATAAAGATATCTGATTTAGAAAGCTACATTAACAAGATTGTTTTCTAAAGAAACAACATATATATATATATGTTTATATATACACATATATATATGTTTATATATACACAAATATATATATATATATATATATATATATATATATATATATATATATATATATATATATATATATGATAAAGACAATGTGAAGGTACGGTGGAAACGGTAGTTAATGCATAGTTCATACTTCTATTCTCCTATAAGCAGAAGAAGCGTTTCTAATTCTGAGAATCGTAATGCCTAGTTATAATACCAATAAATGAAATACCTTATTATAGCGCAACATCATCAACAGCTGAGCGATGACTTGGATAATAAATAGATATCCGATACATTTCATCATAATTTTATTGCGACAAGACACGTTTGGTAACACTTTCATCTTTGCCTGAAACAACATAAAGCATTGATTAATATTAATGCAATCAGTTAATGATGTCACATATTTTTTATTTCTGTAACTTATTATATTAGTTTCTATGTTGCGCAAGTATATCTTACCAACCTGATTTTTCATAATTTGTTTTGGCAAAAGCAGCAGTTTTCTTGTTCGGCAACAGCTTCGCTACATTTGCATCTCCCCGGTTGCACCAGAGCCATATAGAGAGTGTGCACTGACGTCACGATAAACGTTAATCCCCGGATGTGCGGCCATGTTGGCGATAACGATAGCAACAACAATCTGCGTTTCGTGCGTGTCATCTGATTATTTCTTATATAGCAGTTAACTTATGCCATTTCTGTGACGTGGCAGTTAACAAGATGGCGTCTAGTTATCGTGTTACATTGGATAGGTCAGACAGGGTACGATATGATCCGAAATTCAGTCTGATAGGAAACGAGGATCCGTATGTATTCAAACACTCAGAACACTCAGACTGGATGTGATTTCGAGCGACCCATAGATTAGAGGCCTACAATACGTTTAGAAGCGGGTGTGTCAGGGAAAAACAGGTGTGCATGAATGGAGACTACTGTGACGTGACAACCAAGGTGAGTGTTTAAACTACACCTGATTTGTCTATGTTTGTATTTAAGTGTTTGTAGCAATATGATACAAAACATATAACAACTAGCTTGTTTTATGATATATGTTTTATTGAATGTAAAAACAGTATAACACATAGCACAATGCATTATAATCCAGGTGTGAAAAGGACAGTAGTAAGACGGCAGCATAATACGAAAGCAGAATTTCAAAGTGCCATTAGTAAAAACACTGAGTTTGAGCTTGTCAGCACTTTATTAAATGATATATCCACAAATGTTTGGTGTGGCAACTAAGGAAAATGTTAATAATTTTGGTTGCAAGTTTTAAAGATTTACTTTTAAACGGTGCTAAAAAAATATGCTCAAAACTAAGAAGTATGCCAAAATAAACGCTACAAAACAAGTAAATATAAAGACTGGTTTAATGCAGATAAAAAATGCATTCAATAGAGCAAGAAGGCGATATAAAGACAATAAAAGCCAGGGGAACTTGAAATTACTTAAATTAATGGGAAATGAGTACAACACTATTATAAATAAATGTAAGGCAGTGCACAGACAACATTTGTAGCGGATCTAAAAGAAAAGGAATATAATGACACGAAAGCTTACTGGGAGATAACAAATAAGAACACCAAGCTAGTAAATACAGGAAATGTAACTATTGATGAGTTTCTTGAACACTTTTCAAAATTAAATGCTACTGAAGAAAATGAAGCTGAATTTGAGTGTAACATGAATGGAACCCAAATGTCAAGCAGTGTAACTAATGAATACTCAGATTCTGAGACTTTAAATATACAAATTTCTGAGGAAGAAGTGACGACAGCTATGAAACGATTGAAAAATGGGAAGGCATGCGGGGAATATGATATTATTAATGAAATGATCAGAGCTTTCTCAGAATATCACTTGCATATGCTAACACAAATATTTTATGTTGTGTTACTGAGTGGACATGTACCACATGATAGGTTAATTGGCATAATAAAACCGATATATAAAAATAAAGGTGACATTAATTACCCAGAAAATTAACTCTTCTTAGCTGCTTAGGAAAATTATTCACATCCATCATAAATGAAAGACTAACAGCCTTTATAAAGTCAACACAAATAATGAGTGAAGCCCAAGTTGGTTTTAGGAAATGCTATTCTACAACCGACCAAATATTTACACTTAAGCGTATTGTTGAATTATGTTTATGTCAAGGTAGACGATTGTTCTGCACTTTTGTTGAATATAGTAATAGTGCAGCTGATATGTGACAAAATATGGTCGAATTGTGCGTTTTATGATACAAGCATGAAATTTGGCACACTCATATAGTACACAATTACACAAATATTTGGATATAGGGCCATCTCAGATTTTGCCATGGAAGGGGTTCGCAGCCATTTTAAAGATGGCCGCCAAAAACCAATTTCCTCTATCTAAAAACTTTTGCAACGTAGACTAGATGTTTTGGAACCTAAACGTGCAACTTCTGGGTCAGTGATTTCAAATATGTCACATTTGGCCTTCTACGACATTCAAATCTGCCATTTTTAAAGATGGCGGCCGCCATCACTAATGTTCCCATATCTCATGAACTACGTTACATGGAGCGGTAATGTTGTTGTCACAGGAAACGTATGTGGACAGCCGATGTGAATGATTTGAATATTTTTGCATTTGACCTTCATCGACCTTCGTACCCACCATTGTATCAAATGACGGCCGTTGAAACGACAACGTCTCGCCTTACATTTTGTCCTATTAGTTTCAATAATTATGCACATATTAATATTATGTTTTTTTCGATCGGTAGGCGGTTTAGCAGCTGATCATGTGGTTGCGAGGATGTCACATGACCAAAAAGAAAGGAAACCGCGCTTCGTTTTTGAATATGTGTTATGTTAGATGATATAAATGCGGAATGTACAAATCATAGAACATGTAGGTATCTTTTTGTAGAGTTATGACATCCTTCTACACCCTATTTTCATAAGAAGAGCGTAACTGCCATACTATCTGAATGGCTAAGGTATATAAAGTGGTGGATCAGCCTGGAACGTCCAATGTAATATGTCTGACGACAAACTGGAACAAATGCGTTCTGTGTCAGGAGGACACACCGGAGGTGCTTCGCTGTCCTGCTTCTTCAAAACGTGATGCAGAGGGGGTTGGTTACAAGACTATCGCTGACAATATTAAGGGTTTCGACAAGGTTGGTTGTTTGCCTAAGACAATCAACCTATCAAGGTTAGATGATGGTGTGGGCATTGAGGCAACCTTCCGACAGCACCAAGCCAAATGGCATGACTCTTGTCGATTACAATTCAACAAGACAAAACGTGAGCGAGCAGAGAAGAGGAAATCTCGCATTGAGGACAATACAGCTGCTTTCAAGAAGTTCACCCGTCAGTCTATAGAAGAAGCACCTCCTTCTACCAAAACATGTTTCTTCTGCGGCATGCCTCCAGTTAGAGAGACTTTACGCAATGCATCAAGAAAACAACACACGTGTTCTCTGGTATCGCGATTGACCAGGCTCATGAACAGAATAATGCCTCTGTGAAGGGTGATGGTGGGGCTGTGGGTCTGAGTGAGAACCCTGCAGCACTGCGGCGTTGGATGGTGTATGGCCCTGAAATGGCACGTCTGATTGAAGAATTTGAGGTTTCAACCATGAAGAGAAAGAAAACAGATTTCCGGCATCACGAGCAGACGAAACATGCACAGATGACATTCGGACAAGATATCACGTCATTAACTGATGTAATAGAAGAGATGGAAAATCCATTCGCTGAGAACAGCAAGGATTTGTTTGTACTGGATAGCAGAGACCTTGCAGATCCAGCTGTGATTGACACGTTGCGTCACATCAAATCTCTCGGACAAGAGCAGTATGACACCTACGTCAACGAACGCCTTGTCAACCAAACAAAGCCCATTACAGATCCAATCAAGAGAAATAACCTACCACTGTTCAGCCGGCCACCAGTGCGAGAGAAATCAAGAGCACAACTACAGCGGTCATCACTCAAGAATGACTGTTCTCCAGGTTGTATATAGCGTCGCAAATACGGAGTGGTAAAATGAAGCGTATCCACCTGCTTTATCACAAGTGGGGAAACTGCGGACAGGAACAAAGTCTGATCTAGTCGGCTGCTTGGAAGATCTCGTTCCTACACAAGGCCTTTCCTCCACTCCTGTCGTACAAGTCATCCTGCTTGATGGGGCTGCAATCGTTAACACGCTTTGATCGGGTTTTGCAAATGCAAACACATTTTCCGATTACGCGACCCAAGTGTTCCTGCCGTACATCACGTCGCAATCAGTCCCGAGACGTGTCAGGCCTTGCTCCATGCACCCATGAAGAAGCGGACACACGAATCCTACTCCACCTGGAAGATGCTGTGAAACAAGGGTATAACAAGGTATCCATTCGAACAGTTGACACAGACGTGGTTGTTCTTGCAGTGGCATCAGCTCAGCGCCTCAACATCACCGAACTGTGGATTGCCTTTGGTGCTGGAAAGAACTTTCGATATTTACCGGCCCACGAGATGGCCGACGCACTGGGTCCTAATCGTTGTGTTGCTTTGCCAATGTTTCAAGCCTTCACTGGTTGTGACACGGTGTCATGTTTTGGAGGTAGGGGCAAACGCACTGCATGGGACATGTAGAATTTTTATGACGAAGTCACACCAGCTTTCTGTGCCTTGGCTGCTACCCCGGAAAATTGGCTGGGTCCACTGGAACGATTTGTAGTCCTGCTGTTCGACCGTACTAGCAGCCAGGAATTTGTCAATGGAGCGAGGAAGCAGCTGTTCACAAAGAAAGGTAGAGCTATTGACGGTCTTCCTCCGACACAAGCAGTATTTCTCCAGCACACAAAGCGGGCTGCTTACCAAGCCGGCCACTGTTGGGCACAGACGATGATCGCGACTCCGGAGCTTCTATCTCCAAGTGAATGGGGGTGGAACAGGAATGAAAATGGCGGTTGGAAAATATATTGGACAACTCTTCCTGAAGCGACACAAGCTTGTCGAGAACTACTGCGCTGTGGTTGCAAGAAAGGATGCATGGGATTATGTAAGTGCCTCAAGGCAGGAGAACTTCAATGCACTGCTCTTTGCTACTGTGGTGGACTGTGTGCTCGTAGCTAATGTGCGACACAGTAAACATTAGGACGTCTAGTAATTAGTAACTGTTACACTTTCCATAGGACATTTTGGTCATGGACAATGTGTATACACTTATCGTGTTACATACACACGTGTTACAGGAATGCTGAACTGTCACAGACGACATAGTAAGTTTCTGCTGTTGAATGTTTCTGTTGACATATCACAAAACATGGAATCAAACAACGCAAAATAAAATAAACAATGAGTTAAAACTGTGAGGCGTTTCGGAGTTAACGTAAACCTTTCTAAACATCAAGAGAGGGAACGACTTCTGATACTCCTCTCGTGAATATCGGCTAGGTAGTATATAGCGTTTGTTGATAGCCATTATAGAAAATAACCGCTATTTTTAGACGCCATCTTGAAAAAGACCGTAGCATATTTAAAATAGCAGCACGAAAAATCTTAATTATAAAGACAATGTTTTCTCTCTAGGTGGTTTAGTTCTCAAGATGTGAAGAAGTTTGGTTTCGAAAGGCGCCATCTTTAAAAATGGCGGATATTAATATTGGAGAAGGTCATATGTAACATATATGAAATCGTTACTTTGAAAAACTTACATTTTGACACAAATGTAGCGGTTCTGACTGAAACATTGTAAATGTGTGTTCAAAATTCGTTTTAGCGGACGTCATTTTTTATAAAATGGCGGATACGAAGGTCGACAAAGGTTAAATACAAAATATTTTAATACAATGAAATCGGCTGTCTAGTTACCTACATTTTAACCATAAAATTAGCTTTCTAGGTCGAGTAGGTCATGAGATATACGGTTATTAGTCTTGGCGGCCGCCATCTTTAAAAATGGCGGATGTTAATGTCGGAGAAGGTCAAAAGTAATACATATGAAATGGCTGACCCCGAACATATAGGTTTCAATACCAAAAGGACTGATTTACTTGACGCAGTTACTAAGATATGAGAAAATAGGTTTACGGTGGCCATCTTAGAAAATGGCCGCCAATGCCTTTCCGGGCGAAATTGGAGATGGCCCTATATCCAAATATTTTTGTATTTATGTGTTCTACGTTTGTGCCAAATTTCACACTTGTATCATAAAACGCACAATTCATTCACATATCGGCTGGACTATAAGGCATTTGACTCAATCAACAGAGCAATGTTATGGAAAAAAACTAATATCATATGGTGTATCGGAAAAACTACTTAATGTTATACTGAATATGTCCAAATAAAACAAATCATGTGTCATGAACAATGATGTGCAATCAGATTATTTCGATTCACATGTAGGATTGAGACAAGGAGAAAATGTATCACCAGTTTGTTTTTGCATTATTTCTCCATGATAACATTCTTCCCAGCACAGAAATGGAATACACTAACATTTACTGACAAACTGTATAATGACAGCAATGATGGTATTAATGGAATGTTAAATATGTTTGTTCTCCTGTATGCAGATGACACTGTTGTAATGGCCGAAAATGAGCATGACATGCAGAGGAATCTTGATCTACTGAATGAAAATTTTATTTGTAACAAACTGAAGGCTAATATCAGTAAAACAAAAATGACGGTCTTTGCCAGGTTAAAGACAAGGATACGTAATATACGTACATTTACATTTTGTAATACGGATCTTGATCAAGTGAAGGATTACATTTATCTGGGTATTTGCTTTAATTGGAATGGATCCTTTGTTAAAGACAAGAGGTTGCTGCATAACAAAGCTTTAAAGGCTACGTATTCACTCATACAAAAAGGGGAGGAGACTAAATCTACCAATCGATGTGACGCTTCAGTTATTTGAAATGTGTGTAGAACCAATCTTATAGTATGGTTGTGAAGTGTGGGGTATATGAAAATGTTGACATCCTGGAGAAAGTGCATACTAAAGTTTGTAAATTGATTTTTTGAATATCTAAATTTCCCCATAATATGCCAATGTATGCAGAGCTAGGCAGATACCCACTGTCGGTTACCATAAAGGAGAGAATGGTTTGTTATTGGACTACACTATTAAGAAGCAGCAAGGAAAAACTTAATAAGGACATGTACATAATCTTATATAATCTTTATTGTAAAGATTACACCTCTCACCCTGGACTACATGTATTAGTAACAACTTTGAAACAAATGGCATTATTTATGGTTAAAGCAAGCATTATTATCCAATTGTAATTATTGATATGTAGTGTTATGCATGTTCTATTATGTATTTGCAAAAGTGATCATCTATGTACCACGATACGAGTGAATAACATTCTATTCAAAGAACAAGTGGATCCGTCTGACGGATATGTCGTGAACCAATACCCCAAAATATGTGTTTTATTTTTAAACAAGGTCTAAAAATAGTCAAAACGGGTCAAACTTCAAGATCACGTTCTGCACGTAGATCACTTGGGTCACTTTCTTCACGTTTCTCAAGTAGGTCACCTACACATCATAGCGCATGCGCAATGTTAGTCTTTTCTATCTATCTTACTGAAATTGCCGCATTCAGCATTAATTGGTTTGTTCGCAACGCTCGAGTCGTGAATGATACTGAAGTAGACGAATGTTATTGCAGTAATGATGGCGTTTTCATATCCTACTTCGAAAATATTAATACTGTCGCCGTCATTATATAGGCCCGTAGTGTAATAACACTTACGTTGCAATATAAGTATACTCACATTTTCCACTGTACATTAATTGTAATCTAATTCTAATTCTAACTATTGAGATGAAATAATTATACCGAAGATGGATATGATTATACCCGCCCTTGGTATCATTATACCTTTCATGTGTATGATTTTATCTTTCATGGGTATGATTTGACAAGTTGGTGGTAAGGGATCGTGATCAAAACAATGTTTGTATCATCAAACGACGAACACCGTTAATGCATGTATATAACACACCGCTGAGTAACTCTGAACTCGGTCACGAACACGAAATAGACATTGAATGTTTACTGTATAACGACTTGCCCACACAGTGTAGATATTACACCCCTGCAAAATTTTCAACTAACATTAGCGGTACTTATCGGGCAAGCAATCTGAATGTCATCCACTTCAATGCCCGAAGTTTAAAAGCAAACCTAGATCAGATTAAAGACACTTTCCGAGGCCTAGAGTATACGTTTCATATTATTGCAATTTCGGAAACTTTGTTTAAAGAAAACAATTGGTTTGGAGATGAAGTAAGCCATTTTTATGTCGCATTTTCAGGCTACAAACTGTACTGCAACGACAGAAACAACAAAACAGGTGGTGGTGTTGCCATATTTGTATCAGAGATGGAGTACCCGTACTCTACACTTGTACTCGTAATAAGAGTACGAGTACTTCTTGAGTAATCGTACTCGTACTCAAGTACAAAGCAAAGTAATCGCACTCGTCCTCGAGTACATTACCAAAGTAATCGTACACACGATTACTTCTCACGATTACATTTCTATTTATATGAACAGTTGCAAGCAAATATATTAGACGGATAGAAATGGCAATATTAGAAGTAATCTAATAAATGTAATACTAATTGAGCTAGTATTTTTCTATTATTGTTGAGAATTTTTCAAATACTTCTCATTTTCAGGATGATATGTGTATTCATTACTGAATAGGTAAAAGAAAAGCAACTCATATATTGACGCAACTAGTTTATGTGCATAATTAGTGTTTTGTTCATACGATGACGGTAGAACAGTGCTAGGGAATATTGTTATTGCTAACTACATCACAGTGACAACTGACTGAAAGACATCTATCCACAGAAGTAAAGGCCAAAATATGTTGTTTGTTAAGTTAAGCCAGGAGGTCCATAATAAAATGCCTATGTTGCCCTCAGAAGAGACACTGTTAATCACTGCTAGGTTCTTGAGAGGAAGTGTGACAGTTCAACTTCAAATTCAGCCAGGAAACCAGAATAGCCTGGTGCCAGCTTGGAGTCTGACTAAAGAACAAAGGTAATATTGATCTATGGTCACTCTCAGGTGTTAATCCATCCTCTGGTTGAAAGTAATCATGATTACATTCTAAAGTAATCGTATTCGCACTCGAGTATATTCTACAGTAATCGCACTCTTACTCGAGTACATTTTTATTTTCTGAGTACTCGTGCATTTTTTTCAAAGTTATCGTACTCGTACTTGAGTACATTTGTATTGTCATCACGCCATCTCTGATTTGTATGCGAATCTCTGCTTAGAAATTGTTAAACCCCTAATAGTTGCATGCGGAACATATCATATTCGATTGATGAATGTATCGGAAGTATTTTGTTATTGAACTACAGATCAGTAAACACACAAAAATCAACGTCGGCTGTATACAAAGAGCACCGAATACTATCATAAGCAAATTTAATTAAAACAATTATTACATATACTGGTACATTTTACATGTACATTTTTACATGTGTGGTGATTTTAACATAAATCTATTACATTGTGAAGAACAAACTGAGTTGAAACATTTTCTTGATCAAATGTTCGGTTCTGGATTGTATTCATTGATCACCAGGCCAACAAGAATAACAAGCACGACTGCAACTGCAACTATAATAGATAACATTTGCTGTTCTGAGCTATGGAGAAGGAAACTGAGCTATATCGTTGTAGGCGATGCTACGGATCTTATGCCAATTTTCGTTCTATATAATAATAGTAGTTATGTGGTTAATAATAATGAACCAAAAGTGAAATATAACAGAACATTAGACGGTGATTTGAACAAGACTTAAGCCATTAAAACTGGAAAACTGTTCAGAACGGAACTTTAATTTAGCATACTTGCAAATTATTCAAATTATTTAATACTAAGTAACATCTACAACGATGCTTGTCCTGTCAAAATATAACTGTATCCAGAAAACACTAAATGGTTCTCAAGAGGCCTAAAAATGCTTCCATAAAAAACTTATTGAAACAAAGAACTATTATTGGCAGAAACTCGAAGAGTCTAAGAGCAACACTAGTGAAACGTAGACAATTGGAAGCAAAATATTCAAATACATTTTTGTTGATATCGATCGAGTAACATTAGACAATGAAGAAATTGCTAATCATTTCACTAAAGTTTTTATTAACATAAGTGCAAACTTATCTAACAGCATAGATCCGTGCCCGGGAATAAAACCGATTGACCTCTTCTAAAAACAGGTATCAGAGTCAATGCATGAAAACCCCGTTACTGAGAAGGAAGTAGTCGAAATTGTGTCAGGGTGCAAAAGTAAGACTTCGTACGGACACGACAAAATCAGCAAGAAAACTGTAAAACATGTAATAAAGCAAATTATAACACCGCTAACCCACATTTTAGTAGATCATTAATTACCGGAATATTTCCAAATGACATGAAAACAGTAAAGGTTATTCCTGTTTTTAAATCAGGAGATCGTCTCCAATCTTCGAATATATACCTATATCACTGTTAGCCGAATTCTCTAAAATAATTCAACAATATTTAGCAAAAGGTTAATGTCTTTCATTAAAAGTCATCACATATTGACTGATGGACAATATGGCTTCAGAAGTAATCATTCAACTTCACTAGTGTTAATTGAATTTGTCGAAAAGTTAACGTCAGCAATAGATAAGCAAGAAACCACTATTTGCGTCTTTAGTGATCTGAAGAAAGCATTTGACACCGTAGATCATAAAATACGGCTAAGTACGTCACAATGTAATGTAATAAGCTAAACTTAACGTGGAGAGAGGAGATAAAAATGGTTGAAACGAAGGTATCACAAATTATAGCCGTTTTGTATAAAACAAAGAATGTTCTTGACGTTCAAGCAGTACGCACGTTATACCAATCACTTGTTGAACCATACATTTCTTATATGCTGTGAAAATTGGGGAAATACGTATCCGTCGAGACTTACAAAACTATCTGTGTTACAGCATAAAGCTATGTGAATTATCTGTAACCTTGATTACTATTTTTTCACTGTTCACAACTTTTTTAACTTCAAGGTTTAATTACACATAAGACTATGATTATGCTTTATCAAGCAAGCAACCACTGTTTAAAAGGTCGTGTACAAGCGTTTTTTGAACCATCTGCAGCCATACATAAGCATGATATAATGTAAACTGTGTTATGATAAAAAGGCGAACACCACCCACAGACTACTGTCAATTACTGCCAGAGGTATGCACATATGGATCCGTCTAGGAAGTGAAATAACACAGTTACCAAGTTTGCAACAATTTAAGAAAACAATAAAGTCGACGTTACATTCTTCGTATTTATGAACAGTTATCACAATGTTAAATAAATTACCATTACAGTTATTTTTTATTCTATCTTTTAACTCTTATCTTATTACAACTACTATGTATTTTAGTTTGAAAAGGGCGTAGCACTTAACAAATCACATGACTTCTGCTATGTCCCTTTAAAGGGAACCAAAAGGGAAATATTAAGTGCTATGCACGTGAAAGAGCTAATACAAAGCAACCATTCTGAACGGTAATAACATTTTTAACGTCAGTGGTTTATTAACAAAATAATTCCAAAGTGGATAATTTTACTGAAATCATCGGCTTCATAGAGGCGTCCATGATGCGCCTCTTCCTGTTGTCTGACCGTGGTCTGACCACTCAGCACGCAGAACCGGCCTTAAAGTCACGTGTCCGATTGCGTGCGTCAATGCTATCGCCGTTGTAAACATAATGTTGTAAGATACGCGAACTTCGAAGAAGGACATCCGTTCGAAGAACGTTGCTTCGAATAGGATGTTTCTCACCGTATATACTGGGTCAAGATCCGCAGAAACGTCGGCGACGTCGAGTTTTCAAGTATGGAGCTGTGCAAACGATATTAGCGCGATATTTAATCACCAACGATAGTCGTCGAAACGGGTTACCGGTCGAATCCTTCCGTCGCCGTAGCCAAGTCATCAAAGCGCGCAAGAAGGTTAGTAAATATTATTAAGTCTTCTGTATCTAAATTATTTGAATCTTGTACCATTAGACACATTGCAATGTCTGTTGAGATGACTTATGTACATACTGATATTGTTCGTAAACGTCCACCACAGTTAACGTTCTAGAAGGTATGTACACGGGATCATGGAGCCGCTAACTAGGTCCAAGCGAGTTAGGCCGTCCGATATTGTTATTCATTATTATTTGTTTTATTTTATCCTACTTTGAATGGTATATATCACGTTTGCATGAACAGAAGCATAAAAATAAGGTCAAGCTACATGTCAATAACACACAAAAACAGCTCAATGCAAGCCAGATAGTAGACGTCATAGTCAATCCGCATGAACGATAATATAGGCATTTGATATCACTCGCTAAATAACTTCAAAAGTACTGCCTTTCGAGTTTCGTAGCTACGCATGCAGTTCCTATTTTCAGGTTGACCGCTCTGAAAGTGCCAACATGACTGCTATATTTTTCAGTAAACATATTATTCAAACATAAAAAATAGCATTGCGAATGTTGTTTTCAATCATTCATGTTATTTGTTCAGTGAGAGAACAAATTACAAATTCTGTGTGCTGTATCAGTTCAGATACTCATACAACATTGATACTAGGACATGTTACAGGCGTACAGTAAATGATGGATAATTAGCTATGATGAGACATAACTTATGTACTGTAAAAAAATCACTTTGCAAATTTGCAATATTATTGCCTTTATTGGTAGTTTCTTGAAATATTGGGACACACTGAGCAAACAAGAAGAAATATTAACAGACTAGCATAATATACTAGATGGAACGTGGACTTGTAGATATCCCACAAGATCACTCTATCCAATACAACACTAGATCTTCGGGTAAACACTCGGTAAACATTTGGAACCAGTTTCTTCTCCACCACAATGAGTGGAATTCTCTACCCTCAACCATTGTGTCGTGCAAATCACTAATGTAATTCAAAAAAATAATCCAATGGTTTAGCAAGTAAGTCAGATGATCCACCATGCACATTAGCGTGATGTCTAAATATGACATTTTGCCAGTTAACAATATACCAGAGATGGAGTGAGTACAATACAAATGTACTCGAGTACGAGTACGATTACTTTGAACATGCATGAGTACGAGTACTCAGAAAACAAATGTACTCGAGTACGAGTACGATTACTTTACAAGATACTCGAGTACGAGTACGATTACTTTACAATGTAATCATGATTACTTTCATGATTACTTTAATGAATATCCTGTTTCTAACATAAAGGCGACTTTCTTGGAATCCCTAGGTGTCATTCTTGTTCTGTTGTTGTGTCACTAATGTTCTAACTAATTACTGCTATCCACTATCCAGATGTTATTGTTATTAATAATTAGACGACTTTCTCAGGTATTGGATGAATCATTTAATGCTGGATTAATAATTTAATTTATGGTTTCTGAATCAAATACAAATAGGAGGCATTTAAACATTTCAAATACACATGATCAAATACATTACAATAACACTTCAAAACCAGGGGGGCATATTCAAAAGAGTAGTATATCAGATGGGTCCAGACATGGGGTCAAATACATTTGTATTTGAAAGTATTTAAATACTTTTTAAAGTATTTGTATTTGATGTTTAGGAATTAAAAGTATTTATATTTAAATACTTTCCTAAAATATTTGACTTGTTCAAATAATTTTTTTGAAATACATTGTTGGTATCAACATTTCTTTTTCACTGTCACATGTAATGCCTGCCAAACTGATTACCTTAATGCACTGCAACTTCACCCAACAATGCTAATTACTGATGAAGACACTTAACAGCAGGCTTCCCCCTGGCCTTTCAGTGACCACAACT
>JAODUO010001526.1:0-5000 GCA_025642075.2 Ridgeia piscesae
ACCCCAAAAACCACCCCCAAAAAAACCCCCGAAAAAAACAATTACACCCAAAACCATATACACATAAGCATACGTATACTCATAGGCATACGCATTTTCATGCACACTCACCTACTCACACACACACACACACACACACACACACACACACACACACACACACACACACACACACACACACACACACACACACACACACACACACACACACACACACACACACACACACACACACACACACACACACACACACACACACACACACACACACACACACACACACACACACACACACACACACACACACACACAAAATATATATATATATATATATATATATATATATATATATACATATACATAACCCATCAATGGCCCTGTTATTAACAATGGCAACTGGCGCGCGCACATACAGTGCAATGTGCATAGTTGTGGTTCAAACTCGAATGGTCCAACCAACTCATCTGTAAATATGATAAACGTAATCTCTGTGTTAGACCGCTCGTTACACCGAGCAATGCGTACAGCGTCCAGTTTGGCCCTCTATTGTGTTATAATTCCGCAGATGGTTAAAATCAATATACGTGTAAATGGGAAGCAAACCATGGTTCGCGAACGTTGTCATTGACAACAGGAAATGGTCATGTTTTATCATAAAACAAAGTTATTTGGTTGAACTGTGGAGCTATTTTGACGAGATGGAGTTTTCCGAGATTTCCCCATGGAATTTGCACAGTTAATGCATGAAGACGATTCTCACATAACTGTTCATCAGTGTCTATAATTTATTCACACAGCTGAGTGATAGGAAGTGATATAGAGTGATCTAACTCGCCCAACGTTTGAAACGGCAATATGGGATTCGAGGCCGATGTTCTGCCGCCAATGTTCCATTCCTCGTATTTGGGGTTTCTCGCAGATGCTGTTTGTAGAAGAGTATTTCAGCAACTGACCAACTCAGTTCACTTTTGCAAAGCTGTTCATAATCAGCCATAATACAAATTTATATGACTAGATATGAACTATCTTATCCGATTATGCAGAACACAGCGTAGTTTATTTAGCATGTGTGTGCGTGCGTGCATCTGTATGTGCGTGCGTACGTCAGCGTATGCATGTATGGATGGATGTATGTACTGGCGTGCGTATGTAATACTATGTACGGGGAGGAAGGGTATGCGAGCGTGCGTGCGAGCGTGCGTGCGAGCGTGCGAGCGTGCGTGCGTGCGTGCGTGCGTGCGTGCGTGCGTGCGTGCGTGCGTGCGTGCGTGCGTGCGTGGATATATGGAGTGTGTGCTGAAGTAATACAATAAAGCATGCATACAAGTTTCACAAACGACACTCATTTCAAATCGTTGATAACAGAACAAGTGATTTCCAAACAACTAATATCCTTCTGTAAGCACACAAACCTACTGAGATACTCCTTCATTCGGCGAAACAGCGCTGCTGAAACCGTCGATTTATACTAGCAGTTGACACCGGATTATGTGAGTTAGTCGTGACGCCTGATTTGAGTGCTGCCTTTGACGCAAGCGATCATTCAATTGTGTTACATCGGCTGGAAAGCAAATTCGACGTAAGTGGTTTCGCATTAGCCGCGTTTGTGTCATAACGATCGAAAATATACCACAGCATTCGTAGCGAATGTTACTAATCTCAAGCAAGAGTGGAGTGTCACATAGATGCGTTGAGCCGTTATACATCACGGTCTAACTAATCTGTCTCGGTGGTATCGACAGGAAGCAATCTCAACTGTCATTTATACTATAACAGCACCCAGGTTAATCGGTTAGGCACTGGTGAAGAATCAAATGCAGTTTTGATTGCGTTATATCGTATCACCTAGCAGCACAGTTGCCTAAAGCTGGTGCTTTCTGACAGACACAGAAAGAACAACAAATTATAACATTTGATACCATAACATCTTCCACAGAGCAACAAACCAAAATGGAGCAGTTATCAATCATTACAGTTTGCCTTAATCGCGGAACTACTTTGAACTGTTCGCACGAGCGCGTTCGTTGACCAGAATGATGTAGCGCTACTGGAATTCGTTGGTTCCGTAAAGATTTGCGAGCTTGGCGCTCTAGGCGACGTCACGGGACACCGCGATCTGACGAATGAACAGTTCCTGTAACGAGAGCATCTCTGCGATCTCTTGCAGTCCGTCTCCGCTGTCGAGTTCAAGTTCCCGCCGACGGAATCAACTCGTTGATGACCCGCCAAATGCTCTCGTCTTCTTGTGTCTCACGGAGAAACAAACGTCCTAGTCCAAGCACGTCGACGCCGTATAATCCAGTTGCTCCCGAGACGAGAGTTTTGTTGGCAAATTTACGGATCCTGCCTACAAGCCAAGCCTTGACTGGAGACTGACGGTGGCAAAAGTATTCGTGTGGCCTGATTAAGTATTCGAAGTTGCTAATGTGACACTCGGGTTCTCACAAGTTGCCTTGTGGCAGACATGTTGAAGTAACGAAATTGGTCTCAGAAGTCAGCGGCGCGTTCTAAGTACAGCGTACTGTAGCAACATAAACATACGGATACTTAATGCACGCTAAATGCATAAGTCTTCACGTAGATTAATAATAATAATAATAATAATAATAATAATAATAATAATAATAATAATAATAATATAATAATAATAATAATAATAATAATAATAATAATAATAATAATAATAATAATAATAATAATAATAATAATAATAATAATAATAATAATAATAATAATAATAATAATAATAATAATAATAATAATAATAATAATAATAATAATAATAATAATAATAATAATAATAATAATAATAATAATAATAATAATAATAATAATAATAATAATAATAATAATAATAATAATAATAATAATAATAATAATAATAATAATAAATAATAATAATAATAATAATAATAATAATAATAATAATAATAATAAATAATAAATAATAAATAATAATAAATAATAAATAATAATAATAATAATAATAAAATAATAATAATAATAATAATAATAATAATAATAATAATAATAATAATAATAATAATAATAATAATAATAATAATAATAATAATAAATAATAATAATAATAATAATAATAAATAATAATAATAATAATAATAATAATAATAATAATAATAATAATAATAATAATAATAATAATAATAATAATAATAATAATAATAATAATAATAATAATAATTTAAAAATTATCAAACATGACATGCTTATCATATACATATTCAAAACCGTTTCAATTGTTTATAATTTCCCATAGACATGCTACCATATCATTTGCAAACATGATACGATATGTGTTTTTACTCACTCACTCACTCACTCACCACCACCACCACCACCACCACCACTCACTCACTCACCACCACCACCACCACCACCACTCACCACTCACCACTCACTCACTCACTCACTCACTCACTCACTCACTCACTCACTCACTCACTCACTCACTCACTCACTCACTCACTCACTCACTCACTCACACAGTCACACATTCACTCACACACTCATTCACAGACACATACATCAAAACCAGGAAGACAGTGGCATGGAGAGCATTCAGCCAACTAACGTGGAAATGTATATCACGCCAAACCAAGCAGCGACAGTTTATTGCAACAATACCTCTAGCGCGGATGCAAAACAAAAAACACACAAATATATATATGTATATATATATATATATATATATATATATATATATATATATATATATATATAACGATGCTTTGTGTTGCATTTGGCTTTTGACAAACACTAAACTGTAGATTGATTACTCATGTGAACCATAATGCCGCATAACCTTATATGAATGTAATGTATGTTATCAACTATGTTCGCAAACCACATAGCATTCGCACATGAATTACGTTCAAGATATGGCCTTTGCATCACTTCAGCTGCCGCAGAGCCGATAACACTCTTGCATCGATTCAGCACGTTGCAAACGACAGAGACTTTGTTCGCCTTTCTTCAGCGTCGTTGTACAATTCCGTCTTGCTGCCTTCTGCCTGGCGTCTCCTGTTCATTAGTGTCGGCACAATACCGCATTTGGTCGCGTGCTGTGTGAAGTGTCCGTTGACAGTAAAGGTGAGCGATAAGTTGTCAGAATAGCGGCTCCTCTCAAACGACAATTAGGCAAGTGGAACCGCCGAGGTGAAATTCGAGCCTCACCGTATTAACAAGATGGATTAAGCGACGCCAATCAGCGCAGAAGCGCGAACATTGCTCCGAGGGAAGAGCGGCGAAGCAATGGGAGAAGGAAGACCCGTTAGGAATAGATAGTAATTGATGTCTAGGAGGAGTGCTCGGTTTAACAGCTCCACGCGACGTGAGAGCGTGGGCTTGACAGAGATGAAGCTGCGCCGGGGAAGTAAAATTGATGTATCCGGTATTTCCTGTTTTGCTTACGTCACAATCACAATTAGGCGCGTGACTTCTTCTTGTCTTCTCTCAGATATTGGACAGGGCCCTTTGCGGGGCGTTTATAGTCCAACGAGAATTTGTGAGTCCACTACAGGTTACACATTTACCCCCTGTGTGGGATCTATCACTTCCACTGGCATATACACAAGATAGAAGGGACCACCGGCTTTTAGTGTCTCTTCCGAAAGACACTGGCAAATGTGGGGTGAACGAAACGGCGGTAGGTGGGATAGAACCACCGTCCCCTCGATTGATAATCCGGCGCTCTACCACACGACCACCGGTCTTCTGTCTAGGTTTGCCTTGCCGGTAACGTTTGTACATAACTAATAGATCACAGAGCTGGTTCTCTTCCGACCCACGCCAGTTTGAATATTGATATCGCCCTCCCTCACAATTTTACTCTTGTACCATTTGTAAGACATTGTTCATGCTGTAGTTTTTTTGTTGAAAATGGCGCTAAATCGACGTAATGTCCAGTACTGAGCGCGATCTCGAAGCAAAATAGAACGTAATTGGTTCCATCTGGGTATTTTCAAAATGGGTTCTCCATG